>JAOEGS010009988.1:0-39749 GCA_025447755.1 Corythornis vintsioides | reverse complement strand
ACCTACATGCCCAACCAGTTCAACCACGACACGCAGGACGAGGCCGGGCTGGAGGTGCACCAGTTCTGGCCGCTGGTTGAGATCCAGTGCTCCCCGGACCTGCGCTTCTTCCTCTGCAGCATGTACACCCCCATCTGCCTGCCCGACTACACCAAGCCGCTGCCCCCCTGCCGCTCCGTCTGCGAGCGGGCCAAGGCCGGCTGCTCGCCCATCATGCAGCAGTACGGCTTCGCCTGGCCCGAGAGGATGAGCTGCGACAGCCTGCCGGTGCTGGGGGACACCGAGGTGCTCTGCATGGGATACAACCACACGGAAGCCACCACCCTGCCACCTTTCTTCGGGAAGCCCACGCACCCGGCCAAGGACGTGGCCAAGAACCTGACGCCGCTCGATGGGCAGCGCCCCTCGGGGCTGGACTGTGGCCGGACTTGCAAGTGCAAAGCGCCTCTGATCCCCATCTCCAAGGAGTCCCACCCGCTCTACAACCGCATCAGGACTGGGCAGGTACCCAATTGTGCCATCCCCTGCTACCAGCCCTACTTTACTCAGGATGAGAAGACCTTTGCTACCTTCTGGATCGGCCTCTGGTCCATCCTCTGCTTCCTCTCCACCTCCACCACTGTGGCCACATTCCTCATTGACATGGAACGCTTCAAGTACCCCGAGCGCCCCATCATCTTCCTCTCTGCTTGCTACCTCTTTGTCTCAGTGGGCTACATCGTGCGGCTGGTGGCAGGGCATGCCAATGTGGCTTGCAACCCAGAGCACCACCACATCCACTATGAGACCACAGGCCCTGCCCTCTGCACCGTGGTTTTCCTTCTCCTCTACTTCTTCGGCATGGCCAGCTCCATCTGGTGGGTCATCCTGTCCCTCACCTGGTTCCTGGCTGCCGGCATGAAGTGGGGCAACGAGGCCATTGCTAGCTACGCGCAATACTTCCACCTGGCTGCCTGGCTCATCCCCAGTGCCAAATCCATTGCTGTACTGGCACTCAGCTCTGTGGACGGTGACCCAGTGGCTGGGGTTTGCTATGTGGGCAACCAGAGCCTGGAGAACTTGCGGGGCTTTGTGCTGGCACCACTGGTGGTTTATCTCTTCACTGGCAGCCTCTTCCTGCTGGCCGGCTTCGTCTCACTCTTTCGCATCCGCAGCGTGATCAAGCAGGGTGGCACCAAGACGGACAAGCTGGAGAAGCTGATGATCCGCATCGGCATCTTCACCGTGCTCTACACCGTGCCCGCCACCATTGTCATCGCCTGCTACATCTACGAGCAGCACAACAGGGAGGCGTGGGAACGGGCGCAGAACTGCTCCTGCCCGGGTGACCCCCACCGCCCCAAGCCAGACTATGCCATCTTCATGCTCAAGTACTTCATGTGCCTTGTGGTGGGCATCACCTCTGGCGTCTGGATTTGGTCTGGCAAGACGCTGGAGTCCTGGAGGCGCTTCACAGCCCACTGCTGCCGGGCCAGGAAGCCTGCGGGTGCCTCTGTGTATGGTGAGGCCAGCCCGGCGCTGGCGGGCAGGACGGTGCTGCCCAGCATGGCCTCCTACCACAAGCAGGTCCCACTGTCCCATGTGTGACCGGAGGGAGCCTCAGTGACCCCAGCCACAGCGAGGAGAGGGTTGCGAAGACCCTGGGCCACAGCAGAGGGGGTGGCAGCTGGGTCACCCCTGGCATTGTCAGCCCCACCAGGGCAATGCTGCCTGGGACTGAGTGTGTGCGCCCACAGGGCACGGAGCAGCTGCAGCCCCAGGCAGGACAGGGAGAGGTGCTGCCCGTGATACGGGGGCAGAGGAACAAGGAGGCCTGGTGCTTGTCACTGATGTGTATGCCCCATTTGGGGTCCCATGTCCTGTTTGGGGTCCTGGGGTGCTGCTACCTGTGGGCCAGTCAGGCGGCAGGTAGCCCTCGAGCACTGATTTGTGTCCCACACGAGCCTTTGGGCAGGTTTTGCTGGTGCTGGTGTGAAGGGGAGAGCTGCAGCAGGAGGGGTGAGTGGTTATCCTGACCCTGAGTGATGCGCTGGCCCTGGCACGGAGCCACTTGCCAGTCTGGGGTGGGCACAAAGGTGGCTGGGCAGAGCTGGCGGGGGCGGGGGGGGGAGCTCTTTTCCTGCCGTTTTGTGCCCGGGCTCCCCGAACAGAGCAGTACGGTGCCCTCAGGGTCCCCGGAGCCCCCGGCACAGCTGCTGTGTAGAGAGGAGAGGACAGGGGGCCCCTGGCACAGGGGGGAGGGGGAGCTTCGGTCGGAGGGGGAGCACGGCTTCGCGGGCGGCAGCCGTGCAGGAGGAAGGGGCAGCGGGAGGAGCCACCGCCCGACCCTCGAGGTGGGCAGGGACAGAGTCCCGACCGCAGCTGGGGACCAGGCGATCCCTGGGGTCCCTTCTCCCCCGGGCGGGGTCAGGTGCTGGTGTCGGTGGGACTCAGTTCTGCGGCACCGGCTCCTGGGCTCACCCGCTGCTCTGCGACGGGCAGCCGGCCCCACCGCCCGCGGCTGCCGTGCGTCCGTCCGCTCGCAGGGGACTCGGGGCACCGCTGGCTCCGGCGCTGAGAGCGGCCTCCTCTCCAGCTGCCGAGTGCTCTGGGCAGGGGCCGCTGCTGCTCCGCGCCTCCGGCCTCCGCGGCGGGGTGAGGTTTTCGCGTCTCCCGCCTGCCGTGCGGGTTTAGCTGGGGTGCGGGAGCAGCCCCGGCGCCCTGCCCGCCAGCGGCACGTGGCGCAGCCGCCGAGCGGGGCACAACCGACCCTCAAAGGCTCGTTGCGCTTCTGCAGCCGGTGGCGTGGGCATGGCGGGGGTGAGCTCCGAGCCAGGCGGCGGTTCTGCCGCTGCCCGGTTTCCCAACCATCCAGCTTCAGCGCTTCTTCCTGCTTGTTTGTAAAGTCGCACAACTGTGGGAGCGAGTGCTCAGTTCGAGCGTGAGCGGTTAATTTGGGGACACGGCGAAGGGCGCTCGCACTCCCCTGCCGCCAGCTTGCCGAGCCTTCTGCACCTCCCCAGGCCAGGCAGCAGAGAAGCACTGACAGAACCAGTGCCTGGCGTTAAGCGCTGGTGACAGCTGGGTTTCGATAAGTAGAATGGGGGTGGTGCGTGTGTGCGTGTGTGTGTGTGTGTGTGTGTGTGTATGTGTGTGTGCGCGCCCTGTTGTCAGCTTCACAGAGCTGACAAGGGGCTCCAGCTGTGGCACAGCTGGCAAGAGGTGGCTGCGTCTGGTTTCAGGCTGCTGGTGAAAGAACCTGATTTGAAAATATTTTTTCTTCCCCCCTCCTGTAAGTGGTGATCATGTCTGTAACTGCCCAGCCTTACTCGAGTCTTTTTTTGCCCTCCTTCAAATGTGGCACCATGACCCAGCTGCTCGAGCACTGAAGAACAACTGCTGGCTTTCCTCCCATGGGACTGCACGGATCTGAGGTTGTTCTCAACACCCTTGGACCACTTCAGTCAAGAAGGTTTCCACCTCAGTTTAAAAACCAAAGCCTGGGAAATGAGGGGATGCTCGAGTGGCACATCTACTGCTAAAGGTACTGCCAAAGTATCACGAGTGTCTCTGGGGCATGCTGGCCAGGGGCACAGGGACTGCTCAGCCACGCAGAGCAGTGCTCTTGAACAGAGCTCTCTCTCTCCCTCCAGCGTGGACCCAAGTGCACCATGTTGTGTTTCAGACTGTAACTAGTTGTATTGTAGCCTGGTTTGTACATCCTGAAGCCGTAGTGACCTTTGATATGGGTTTTGGCCAGGTGTGTTCTCTGCAGTGAGGCAGGTCGGGCACAGAGACGCTGTGGGTAGTCTTGTGTTGTAATCCAGGGCATTAAATGACTCCAGCCTGCTTCAGTCCATGCTGCACTGGACTGCTCTCCTTCTACGGTGCCTTTTGTAGATACAGCTAAACACACATCAGGCCATGCAAGGAACAGAACCATGTCAAAGGTGGTGTTTGGTTTTTGTTTGGTTTTGTTACTATTTGTTTGTTGGGTTTTTTTTGGTTTTTTTTTTCCAAAGTGCAACTGACTGTGTAAAAACTATTTTGGGTTGGGTTTTTTTTTTTTCTGTTTATGGTTGGGTTTTTTTGTTTTTGTTTTTTGTTTTTTTTTACAAAGTCCATTATTAGCTACAACTGTTGCCTATTGAAAAATGCACATGCATTTTCAGCTTTGATCAAACTGTAGGTTCATACAATCAACTTGTGTTTGAGCCTGGTTTCTCTGCAGCGAGTGGCAGGAGGGGGAAGGAGTCGTTGCCACATGCCCTGTTTGCTGTAGCCAGTTCACACATTGGTTTCTGCCTCTTACATTACTGATGCTGTTCAATGTTGTTTAAATAACTGTAATATATTTTGTGAAAAGATTAAGAAATTTTATTCAAAGAGAAGTATCAAGATTAGTTATTTATGAGGACAAAAAAAAAAAACCCCAACCAACCAGTGTTTTGTTTGCTTCTTCTAGAATGTTAATTACCATAAAAATATAACTCTGATGGGAAAGCAGGTGCTGGAGGGCTGGCTAAGCTGGGCTCACCTCACTAGGGATTGTGGGAGACTGGTGAGGCAACTACACTTTGGTGGTGCAGGAATAGCATGTTCCATGTGCTTGAGCCCCACGCAGGGCTGCCTTTGGCACAGGGGATGCCACGTGCCTGTGCCCTCACTGCTGGCATGCCATGGCCCACCAGTTCCCAGCCTGCTTCTGCACTGAGCCAGGGTGGCTGTGCTTTGGCTGTGCTGCTGGCTGGTGCCCGTGACCTCGCTGACAGGCCAAGGTCAGGCCGAGCTGATAGAAGAGGGTGAACTATCAACTTTTATTGGTGTTCTGCAGTTTGCACAGTATCAGTCTCTTGCCCTGTGCTGAAATCAGGCCCTGAAGAGGTGCCTTTTGATACTTGTCAGGCCAAGCCAATGATAGCTCTTAACCCAGCAGGATGCTGCACACTTGTGTGAGTGTCCGTTGCCATCTGCTGAGTGCTCCCTCAGTTGGGAGGGGCAGTTTAAGAAGGACAACAAAAGGTTAAACCTGGCTCCCTGGTGACTAATGGTGCAGAACTCTGCTATCTAGTTAGGTGTGTAGGCACACACCAGGTCCCACTAGATAGGATCTCTTACCTGGAAGCAGCATTCCAGAACCCAGCGATAAACCTGACAGCTGCACAAACTGACTCACCCTGATTCCTCCGTGCCAGGTGATCACCCCCCACCACCACCCCCCACCCCGTGCTCAAGTACAGGCAAAACATGCTGTCTGTGACTGGGGTGTGGAGGGACAGGGACCATCTCAGCAGGAGGTTCCTGCTGAAGAGCTGTGGCCACTTGCCAGCTGCCTTCGGAAGTAACTCCAGCACCTCAGTGGCAGCAGTGTTGTCACCCTCGCCTCCCAGGAAGCTGCCATGGCCTCAGCTCCTCAGTAAACAGGGGCTTGGCAGCACTGCCACCCGCCGCCTACCTTCAGCCCCTGCTTCTGAGCAAGGGAAGGGCCGTAACTGCAGGCAGCTCTTTGCAAATCACCTGCAGGGCTGTTCCTATGAGCATCTGTGTGGTCACACACAGCCCAGGCTAATCTTGTGCTACTGTGCAGCTCCTCTGCTCTGCTGTGCCTCCTTTGGTCAACTGCGGCCATCCTTGAGGCTGGCACCAGCTTCACTAGGGGGTGGTTGTTTAGCGGTTTCAGGCTGCGTACCACGGGCAATGATGACAGCACAGGGACCATGTGGTTTCTCAAGTGTGGCTTTTAATATCACAAAGCAGAAGCCAAAAGGGTTGTTTCACCTTAAAAAAAACAACCCAAAAACCCAACCTGGTTCCCAAGGTGGCCCGAGACTTTTCTAACAAACAAGCCAGTTAAAAGCTCTTTCCTTAGCTAGTCAGCTGGGGGGCTTTACTTGTCAGTGCACTACAGCCACTGTGGCAGCACCCTGTGATTCACTGTATACTCTCAAACAACTTACTTGGTACAAGGGTGGTTTTCCCAAACAGTGCCGGTCAGGCCTACGTAATGCTGCTGCACAGTCGTGCTGTGGGAAACACCAGCACGGGGCGGGGGGGGGCAGCAGCCAGGCTGGTGCTGAGTTCTGCCCCTGCCAGCCAACCCCCTGTGCAAGCTCTTGCCTCAATTGCTCTTCTGTCCTCTTCTGCTTGCTCAGGCTATGCTTGACGCCTAGACTCTTAGCCAGAAGCGACGGGCTTGACATTTATTCCACCCCTGAAGTGCTTGTCCTCTTAACTGCCAAACCCACGCTGAAGGAGTTCTCATAAAATTCCCTTGGAAACAAAATACACAGTCCCCACACAAAGGGACAGGACTGCTGAAGCCCAAGGCCATCAGGTAGCTCACAAACACATCTGTGACTTCCCACCCCTCCTGCCCCCCATACACGATGCCAGTTACTCTTGCAGGGCCGTAGCACACCTATTGTCTCTGCAAACAGCACTTGCTGCCAGCTGGGGAGCACTGCCCTGGAACTGGGTACAGGCAGAGGTCACCTCAACAGAGATTAAATATTTAGCTGTTGGGTTAAGAGAAACAAGTTACAGTGATGATGTAGCTGGTTGCTGTGCCCTGGGAGCAGAGGCAGGGAACACTGTAACTGCAGGCTTCTGTTGTTTTTCTTCCACCTTTTTGAGAGAAGTGCTGCCAACACCTAAAGAACAGTGAAAGGTAAAGGGTATCCCCCCCTCCCCCAGTTCATCTGACAGGAGAACCAGCTCAATGCATTTCCTTCTGAAACACAATCACAGCTCATCCCTTCAAAAGGGAGCTGCATTGTTTACTTTTTATTGTGCACCCAAGAAAGCCACTAGTGGTGTTTTCCAGAATCCAGCTCTTTTAGGAGGACCAGAATGTTAAATGAAATTCTCTTAAGAAGCTGAGTTGTAGTTGAGCCCTGTTTAGTGTCTGCTGAAGAGATCAAAATCTTATTGGCAATGTGCTCTGGGCTATGCTACAGTAAAATTAAAGCCAATTACAGTTTGAGGCAACATGAAGTTGGGAGCTGCAGTCTCCTGCAGGATGTACTGCAGAAGCAGCCCCCAGCTCACCTTGTTCACCTTGTTCACCTGCCAGCCACAGCCATCTGACAAAGAAGGTAAATTCACCGAGTTTCTGCAGGGCACCTCACAGCTGAAGTGCCAGCCACAGCAAAGCTCATCCAGCCCCACCCCACAAAGCTGAAGGCAGCTGGCAGCACTAAGGAAAGAAAAGCTCGTTAACAATTAGGTCACAAGTCAATCCAGGAGCTGGTCACTTGTAGCTTCCAATTTAATGCTCCTCAAGGGAGAACTTAAAAGCATCAAACCACCTCCAGCCAGCCTGGCCCTACTTGAAGGCCATTTAAGTGCAAAGAAACTGTCAGCAAGTGGTTATTTGAGCGGTGCGAGTCAAATCCTAAATCCAGAGGAGGTGTGGGAATAGCCGGGCAGCTCTGCAGAGGCAG
Source organism: Corythornis vintsioides (assembly GCA_025447755.1). NCBI lineage: Eukaryota > Metazoa > Chordata > Aves > Coraciiformes > Alcedinidae > Corythornis > Corythornis vintsioides. The sequence continues at coordinate 32,328 of JAOEGS010009988.1, read as the reverse complement.
CTCTGCAGAGGCGGCTCCCAGGGCCCAGCGCAGGCTGGGAGGCTCCCAGCTGACCTCTGCTGCCCAGACCTCGGCAGGCGCTGCCCCGAGCCAAGGTGAGGCTGGCACGGGGCCGTGGGGGCCTCTCTGCACACCCCTTGGGTCCTGCTCTGTGCTTTCCTCCTCAGACGCTGCGCAGCGCCCGACACCTGCGAGGGGGAATGGAGTCCGACAGCCGTACAAAACACCCTCCACTTGCCTCTTTAATTAAAATAGAGTTTATTAGCTTTTCTTTGAATACAAACATGAGAAAGGAAAACCACCTGAAGATGTAGCCTTATTTTCAAAATTGAATTGTGATCAATACCTGAAGTGCCAAGTTCCATGGGTTTGGGAGCCAGGGGCTGATGTATTCTGCATACTGCAAAAGGCTCTGTGCATCGTTTGAACAGCTGGGTGCAGCCAGGCTGGGCTGCACTCACACAGCCCTGCTCTCCAAGGCACATGGACTTGCTGCTCAGTGTCAGTTCCTGGGCTTTGGCTGCAGAGGAAGTGCACAAAACCCGTGCCACGCGGAGGGGGGAGATCTGTGCCTAGGACAAACCGCCTGGAATCTATTTGGATCCAAGAAGGGAAGATACTACAAAGACTTGTAACAGGAAGAGTCTAATAATACTTATCCTGTTTAGAGTTCGGTTTCAGAGCCTGAAAGTAAGCTCCATTCCAAAGACTCAACAAGCAAAACCCAAGCCTCTAGAGCAGTTGCACAAGATAAAATTCACTTAAAAAAAAAAAAGAAAAAAAGGGTTTTAGAGAAAGGTTTTTTTTTTGTTTAATAATTCTCAATTGAACACAGTATATTTCAAGCTACCTTGTTAGGTAGTCAAGGATTCTCAAACTGTTTGCTGTCTCATTATAAATGTAAATCCCTCCCAGGAGACAAAACCCGAGGAGAGCCAGATGGATGCACACTATCAGCTGTAGGAACTCCACTGTATATAGCACAAGAGATCTGCAGGAGAACTCGGAGAAGCAGTGCTGCACACACGCCATTCGCCACTGGATTGCTACACTGTTTGGGATGGTGATGATGTTGCCAGACCAACCTTCTCATTCAATGCCTCAGAAAAATACACAGATTGCATCTCTTCCAAGAGCAATGTAAGTATTAGAAAATGAGAGAAGCACCATAATTCACAAGAAATGCAGCATGGACCCTATACATTTTAACAATACAAAAACCCATACCTCTGCCCCAGTCAAAACATTCAAAGTCTTTTGACAATCGCTACTGGAGTGAAGTTGTGGGTGCAGAGTTGGAATTCCTTCCTGCTGGGCAGCTTCTTGGTTACAAACAGATCACCAATAATAGCAGCTTTTAGTAGCCAAACCAGGGAAAAGCTGTCAACACGTGTCTATGCTACTGTTTTCAGCTCCAGAGTGGCTTTATACTTTGAGTCCCGTGTTTTGTTTTTGTTAACCCTGCATCGACCTGCAATAGGAATGCAGTGAGACTCTGTATGACAGGGGAGAGGAGGGAAGAACATTGTAACTATAGTCATGTGGTTAGTGTTTAAATTCTAAAATTTAAAACTACTTATTATTAAAAACCTCAAGAGTTCACAGCTATAGGCCTACATAGTAAGCAAACATCTGTGGGGAAGAGAAGGAGAAAAGTTTGTTTTTGCACCTCTGGATACATTAGAAGGAGGACAGAGTCCATTTGACCAAGGTCTTGTCGTTTGCACCGAGTATGCTCCTCAAGCTCTGGGCTCCCGTGGCTCTTCAGCCTCCTCTCCTCCTGCTGGAAGACACCATCCCCGCCGGCTGGCTGCTGGAGCGCTGGGACTCCGACTGGCTGCTGGTTCCTGGTGCTGCAGCGTTCTCTCCTCAGGAGAGGATGGCGTTAGAGCGGCGGATACCCACTAAGTTATCAGCACTGAAGGATCTCCTCATAGCAGCTTTTGACAAGTCCTTGTACTTGTCCTCGCACAGCCGGGAGATGGCCTGGGGTGCCGAGCACACGGGGAGAAGCAGACGTTAGAAAAGCCTGAGCCTTCAGGGAGGCTCCTCCAGGAGCACTGCCACAGCAGGCCCCGCAACAGCCCTTCACCTACAGGCTGGGTCAGTGACAACTGCTGCAGAGGCTGCACTGTTCCCGTGCTAACAAGAGCTCTAGCCACTAGGAAGCGAGCCAAAGGCGAGCACTTCCCATATCTAAGTATCTTCATTCTTTTACCAGTCTCACCATCTAATGGAAAACTCAGGATCCATCTCGGACTTAGGAGCTTGTGGAAGTTATGGTCAAAATTGCACTAGTAGAGCTGGGTCTGATGCACTCAGCAGCAAAAAAATGCTCTAAACAGCACAAAAGTGCACACGGCCATTTCTGTGAGAGAAGGTTCAAACTAGAAAGGTTTCAGCACTCCCTCAGGCACCCGGCCCTTGGCCACTCAGTGCAAGGGAGCCTAAGAAAGAAAGCTTTGCTAGGACATCTGTTTTGCCTTTCCCTTCCCTACACCCTCACCCCTAACATACTCTTCCTGGGATCATTCAGATGATCAGGCTCCTGAAGAGAAGGGAGGGCAGCCCACTGCTCAATGGCAGGGCAACAGCCATGGCACTTGATAGAGCTGTCAAATATCAACACGTGGACAACTTAGTATCGAGCTGCTTTGTCACCCATTTATTGGCTTGCCTCTGCTCTGCTTACCTAGCTAGTCAAGCAGCCTTTGTTCTGGTGCAGCTATTCTACTAATGAGCCTAGTTATTTAATTCCTAATACATGATAGTCCAGAACACAGCGTGTCCTCCCCTGCAAGGCCCATTTCTGATTGGAGCCTTCAGGCATTATCACTAGAAATAAGGATACCTGTAATAACAGGCTGAACTGAATTTCAGTCCTGGACATTTACTTCCATTAATAATTCACCACCTATCAGCAGATGAACTTTAAGAGTCCTGTGATCAGCTACAAGCCTACACCTTCCCTTTAAGGCAGCACCCATTCAGCACAGCCCAGTGTTCTGGAAGTTCAAAAGGTGAAAAGCACTCTGAGCATGAATAAACTTCTAAGTGTATTTTAAAATAATTATTTACATTTATTTCTGCCGACCTTCTGGAGGCATGCATTTGGCTCAAGAGTGGCATTCTTTGAGACACTGGCTGCATGAGCTCCCAGTGCAAGACCAGACAGACTCTCCATCCTGTTTTAATGCTAGCACATCAATCATAAAGCAACCTGTGTTGACATACTTAGCCCCAGTCTCCCATATGGTGTAAATCAGTTTTCAATCCCTGGAATACTAATTCACTGCTTCACACAGGCTCCTATCAACTGCTCGTGTGCTTCTAACTGAAATTTTAGCAAATGGTTTAAACATTGATCACGTTTAGAATCAAAAAGCAGAATATCCTATACACATGCATTGGTAAGTTCATTATGCAAACCATATACTGTACTGAAAACCACTCTGGTTTTAAATACCAAGCCCCCAAATGCTAGCAGGGAAGAAACAAAACAGGCTCACAATCTGTAAATCATCTACTTTGCCTGGGCACTGAGCAGTTCAGTAAACAATTTCCTGTGGAATATGAACTGCTCCACAGCCACATTTACAATTAGTGACAGTGTTAGCTTAAAGTGTGAGTATCAGGGCTGAGACAAAGCAGAAGAGTTGCTTAACTTCAGAGCAGTTCGTAGGCACACCATGCCTATCATTCCAAAGGACCAGGAGGGATCACACTTATTCCCAAAGTTCAGCCACTTCTGGGATGAAATGAAAAAACCTGGCACTTGGCAGAATTATTGGGGGTGGACAATAGAACAATGTAAGCCATGAATACCATAGCACACCCATCTTTGAAAGGGACTATGGTATCAGTGTACACAGGGCCTGTGGTAATGCCTTTGTTGAAAGGTCAACAAAACAACATGCAGAGCCATCAATTAAACCTGGACAGATGAAAGGTTGCATTGATCCAACAAGAAATTTTGCCTGGGAACCCAGGTAATTTAGACACTTTCAAAATATCTTGCATATCTCCAGCAACCAGAAAGACTGACTCTGCAAAAATGAAGTTTTCTGAAATGAGCTTTCATGCCAAAGCAGGCTGCAGGGACTCACAGAAGGGCAGAAAGTTCCAGTAGTCTGTACTCTGGACACTCTGAAGGACTCTTAAGAAGTGGCTATTCCAAAAGTTTATATCTTAAAGCAACATTTCTTTGGAAAGGTGAGGTTCTACAAGTTGTGAAAAGAAACATTATTATTATTTCTGCAGCTGTCCCCAGACAAATGGTTTATTAAACCATGAGAGCAGTAAGAGTGCTTCCTCTAAATCTCAAAGCAGCTGTGCAGAGGGATGCAGTGGGAAACCTTCAGCTGGGAGTATTTAGAAAAGTCTCAGTGTGACTGTCTCTAGGTGCTTGGAATACAGACTGTGTGACCAGAGGAGGACAGACAATCCATTACATATGACACTAATCCTTTCAATCTTAAGTAGCCTAGCTGAGCTACAGTTCCCAAAATAACACCCATTTTATTTTGCAATCTGCTGCACTACAGTGCTCTGTCCCTTTCCTCAGAACACTGTCTTAGCCTACACATGGCTTCGGAAGTGCTAACTGTAGTTATAAAGGGGTTAAATTAGCCTGTAATACACTAATCTAAAAGCATTTTAGTTTTTCTAACTGCCACTTATAATGATTAGCAACAGATGCTCTTACTGCACATACAGAGCCCCCTGCTCAGCCAGTCTCAGACCATTACCTCCAGTTTCTGTGCTCTCTCTTTACTGAGAGGCTCCAGCAGAAAGCTCAGGTTATTGTCATCTGCTAGGGAGCGAAGATCGAAGTAGTATTTGGCGTAAACACTGGCGGGAACATTGATATTAAACTGCAGCAGCTCCAAGAAGTGTCTTTCCATCTCGTTCCTGGGAGGCAAAAGGGATACAAGACAGAGGGGAAGAAAAAAAAAAAAAAAAAGACTGGTTTAGCTGTCTGAAAACACAGAGGAGACCTCAAGCTTGTTTTTAAACCCAGCAACTTTGAAATAGTCATCGAGAGCTCCGCATTATTAGTTTCAAGAGACAGGTCATTCACTTGTGCTCAAAACAAGGTGCAGCTTTTGAGTCGTGGCACCTCGGGCTGGGAGAGAAAGGTAGTGCCCTGTCGTGCTCCCGCTCGCCGAGCGGGGAGGCTCATTCTTCAGAGTTCCATTAGTGCAGCTGGACAATTCATGAGCCATTCTCACTCTCCTACGGCCCCACACTATAGTGATCAGATGAAAGGAATGATGTATGCTGTTTATTAGCTCTGAAGAACTTGCAGACATTTTCACCAGGCTGATAACAGGAAAGGGGTTTATTGAAGTAGAGGTGGACTAACAAAAGGAGTAGGCAGATCACCACGGCAACAAATGGATCTATGAAGAGCTGCTGCTATTATCTCACAGAAAAAAGCCTCTTGAAGCAACATGGATTCATCTCCGATAAATAAATAAATAAGCAGCATTAGGTGGGAGAAGGAATTTTCTCCTCAATAGCATTAGGCAGGATAACAAAGTACCATGTCAAAGGGCACTGTCCAGTTTTTACTCACTCGTCTGTTTTCACTGGGCAAAATATTTGGAGGAGAGTGAGGAGAGCACCATGATGGGAAAAGGGCTGCTTCAGCTACTGTACCATGGGCAGCTAAAGCACAGGTGTTCTACAGAGGAAAAACAATGTCTTGCAAATTAACCTAAAAGAAACTGGTGCTACCCCAACCCAGCAATTCAGTTCAACGCTAACTCAACAATTGTTTCTACTGGTAGCAGACTTGTCTCAGCAGAACTTAGCAGCTTACAGGCCAGCTGTGAACACACCAGAAGATAAATTGCACAAATCCCATGCCGAGGCTGTTCTTGCTTTTTGGGGAGCTTTAAAAATGAAAGGTAACAATCAGAGCAGGGAAATACATCAAGGAATCATCCAGGTTGTGTCCTGTATTGGATGGCAGGTCTCAATATGAATAGCAGCTTTGTGCTACTTTTCCAGCATAGTGGACTTGAGTATCATTGAACCTAGTGCCAAAATTAATTTCCTGTTCATATGGCCATAAGCCTATAGAAATGTAAATCAGATCATGTTTTGATGATCAGCTGATCAGAGCTTGATTTACCCTGTGAATAAATGCCCCTTTTGTACTCACCAGGCTAATACATTTTAATTGTGTAAAAATACAATTCTTCATTGGATTAACAAGTCTATTAACACTGGTTTAGAACCTGAGAAAGGATAATGCCCATGTATTTTCTGTGCCTTATTTACAAATATATGTAGCCAAAAGAATGAAAAGCATGTGTCCCCTTCATAAGCAATCACAGCAAGATTAGCAGCTGCACAGTGAATTTTTCAGTGATTATGAATTCACTGTCACCAAAGCAAGCAAGTTTTGACAAAGGATGACTTCCAAATATCAATTTTATTTCCTGTGATATTTTCCCCAACAAGTAAAACAAAAAAAATGCACCCTCTGAAAACCAGAAGAGACCCCCGCCCCATTTCAGTAAAACACCCAGCTTTGCTTTTGTCAAGGCAGTAGAGGGCTCATACTAGGCAAGATGAACACTTCACCTATGCTGAGTAGGAAGGGCAAGGCAAATGGAACCATCTGCCACTTGCCAGGCCTGGATCACAAATCCCTTAAACTTTACCCCACTATCAGCTCCTGTGAGAGCCACAGCTCACAGTGCTCACAGTGCTGGGGTGGGGGGTGGGGGTGCCAAACAAGTGCCTTTAAGCAGTGAGGAGGAGTTTGGTGGGGGTGAAGAGCACCCACACTGCCTCCAGAAGAGGTGCCTGGCTTAGACCCATACCCACATGTGCAAACACAGGTTTGCAAACTGCCTGAATGAAACCAGCTATGGCCTCTTTAGGGGTGTAACTCCCATGCTTGGCTTGCAGTAGCTCCCCAAGATGATCCATCAAGTTAATGAGATCATTCTAGATAAGTAGAGCCAAGAAGAACATTCACAGAAAGTTCACAAGCTAGACTTGCCACCAGTCCTTGCAGACAGGCCTTTACTGCACAGGAATGGCCCACCCAGGGAACGATTCCTGGCTCAGCCCTGCCAAGCCATCTTTACCTGGGGAGCTGCTGGGTTTTGGGTGGAGTTTTGGCAGCACCTCCAGCCATCTCCAAGGTTAGAATGCAGCTATGCCCGAGATCCTCTGTTTCCTAAGTAAAGCTTGTATTCAGAATACCCAATACTCACCATCAAATGACTATTAAAAAAAAAAAAAAAAAAAAAGCTACTAAAGCTGACAATTAACTATGGTACCAACTATTAATGGAAAGCAGACTTATAAATGTAAAAGTCAGTTTTGCTGAGTATTTTAAGCCTTTTTCAAGGTCCTGATTACAGTGATGTTATCCCACTCAGGAGCAGTGCAGCCTGCCAGAGGCAGCAGTGTGGGGCTGGGGATGGACACCCCCCAGCCACTGACAGAAAGGGGCTGGGCAGTTTCTGTCTCTACCTAAATCATTTCAAATGAGATGGGATTACAAAAATCCCATGTTCAAATTGGAGGAAAAAATAAGCCTAAATTCAGCCTATTTTCTTTACTACCATCATTGCTTTGAAAATGTAAGTACTGCCAATTTCAGGAGACCCAGCATCAGCAATAGAGAATAAACATCCTTCATGTTACAGATATTTTCAGTGCTATCAATCTGATTTGTCCCAAATAGGGCCAGAAGAAGAGACATCAAAAAGAGCAAGATGTAAACTCCAGCACTCCTAGAATCAGTGACCCCACTTCAGCCATCTCAGACTTATTTGCAGGAACACTTCAAGTGTGTTCCTCAGATAGATGAGCACTCTGAGCCAGAGAAGATGAGCGTTGTTTAAAATCACTAATTATGCTTTCCTGAAAGCAGGGCTGGCACAGCCCTGTGTTGGAGACAGAGCACTCCCAGGCAAGAGGTCTGTATAAAACAAGGTACTGTGTTTGCTGCTGCTCTTTGCAAGGTGAAATAACTTGAATAACAAAAACTGTTTTGGTGCAGGCAACTCCCCCATTTTTAGAGCTGCTGCCCCTACCTCAAAGGCAGAAAACTGGATAGTCCTCCTCTAAAAAGTGCCAGAGAATTAGTAACTTACTGTATTTAGAACATAAGCTTTAGTCTGAATCCAGAGAAGAGAGCTTGGGGCAGACTCTCTCATACAGTCAGTCTCCTAGTGGTGTGTGCAAACCTCTACCCCATCAGTCTGCTCCTGTACTAGGAACTGGAGGCCTGGACACGTACTCAGTCACAGCACAGCACTGTGATAAAGCTCAAACACACTTCAAACGTGTCATGAAGCTTATTAAGGCCAGAAAGCTTGATATTAAATGAGCCTTATAGCATTTCTCCCACTGTGATAATAAGGGAAATAGGGTAGTGCACCAAGAAAAGAGCAGATTCAACATTCCTGCAAAACTGAAATGTAGATCTCAGATGAGAATATATACAAGGAACAGCCTTATGTCAACAAGCAGCAGTAAGATTGAGGCTTTTGTTCTCAGCACTGTAGGCAAGCCTAAGAACTCACCCAAAGAGGATGAGTTGTAGCAACAGCTGGATGTGACACATGCAGCCATAGATACCAACACAAATGACATCTGTGTGCCAGCAGCAGCAGCTATGAATTCAGCCCTTGAGATAATTAGGCCTTGGCTGGATACAAGAGCAGATGATGTCAGTCACAGGCTACTGCTTACCTTACAATTTTTAAATACTAAACCAGAAAAGACAGGGGGGAGAAAAAAAAAAAAAAAAAAAAGTAGTTGTTCACCTTTTTCTTTCCAAACACTTTTGATAAGACTATAAATCGGGCACTTTAGAGTTACACCAATGGAAAAAGTTAGTGGAAACAAGGAGCCAGTCCCATGGCTTACCACTGGGGGAAAGAAGGTGAGGAAAACTAACTCTGAAGTTACTCACCCAAGTCATTAGAAACATTAATATAGATTTGTCTCAAAGGAAGATTATCCAGAGTTTCCTAGGTTAAAAAGGGGAATGAGGCCTGACCCCAGACATGCATCATGTACATATAGCATCAGACAGACATTTTTTCAGTATGACCACAGAAATTGCCATTCCAAATAAAAATGAAATAATTTAAAAAGTCACCACCCAAAATACCCAACCCCCCACCACTGCAGATTAGCCAAACCTTGCAACTTACATGTCCTCAACAGTAATGTCCTTCAATATTTGGCAATAATCCACATTCCACACAGCCTGATCATCCCAGACTTTAGAAGCCAGCAGAATAGCTCCTAGGACTATCCTCTTCCAGTTACTAGGGCATATGTCAATCTCTGCATAGGTTAAAAGCCTTTCCAAATAAACCTTTAAGAAAAGGAAAAAACAAACAAACAGGACCTGAAGCTGAGTAATGAACAGCAAACATGCCTGTCCAATATCACTACTTTACCCCATTACCATTAAGTGTGTGAAAAGAAGTCCTAGTGATTACTACTTAGACATCAGAATCCAAACATTCCAGAGTTACAGGTTCCATTTTTTTTATTATAAACACAAGAACTGGACCACCAAGGTACACAATAAAGATACCAAAATATCAGTTCAGTGCTGCTGTTTCAGGGAGACACTGCTGGAGTTCTTCCTGCCATGAGTCATTCAGTCACTGGCAGGTTCTCAGGAGGGCCTTATCTGGGACAGTAAATCACTTGGCATTAACAGGAGCCTTTCATCACTTGCAGCTTAACAGGAAGTGCTAAAACCTGCACTGTGATTTCTGGTCCTGGGATGAAGATGCATTAATTGCTATCTTTTCACAATGAAAGGTGTTATTGCACTATTTCTACTTCTCCCTTTAAAGAACAGACTCCACTTCAACTACAAGGTCATCCTCTGCTGTGTAAGGCTTTCCTCACACTTTCTTCCCACCCTTGGCTCGTAACCTTCAAGTGGACTAAAGGTGTTCCTATAATAACAGAGCCATCTAGTGGTAAAAACCACTTTACAAACCAACTCTATTTCTATTTTGTAAGTACCTCAGCTGGCTCAATTGCCCCGGGTTAGCTATCAGTCAAATCTGCTTGCACATCTTTGGAAAAACATCACCCTCAAACTGCTTTCAGAGTTTCAGTAGCTCTAACTATCTGGCCTTGTGAATTATTTATTTCATTATTAAAGAAAGTCCTTTAAGCTGAGCTTGCTTAATTGCCACGTTGTCTTTTGGTGACAGTTCTCTTCTGTTCTCCTTTCAGACTGTTTCAGAAAAGAGCCACAGTGAAGACTTAATCCTTGTGTGCAACAAAGTGAAGTTTAAGAGGTTGTCTAATGCAGCAATTATATAGGTTGTCTTTTTTCTTTTGTTACACATATATGTATATGCATGCAAATATGTGTGTATGTATAGAAATAATCAGTATCATATTTTTTTCTATCCGTTTTGCTTTCTGAAATCAAACAATAAACTGTAATGAGATCAGTTTCTTATTATTATTCTTAAGTACCAAGTATTTCCATGTCACCTAGGGAAAAAAGCTGTAGTGTCTGTTTTAACAAAAGAAGTTTGATAGAAAGGTGGCAATGATGGAAGGGCAAAATAAGAAAGTTTATTCCCTGGAGTTGCTACAGGAACTGCTCCTGAGATCCTCAATGCCTTAGGCCGTGTTACTTGCACTGTGCTTAATATGAATTCAAAGCTCCCACTTTCCCCTGGACACAATTATGTCCAATCTTATTACACCCCACTGTTTATGGTGTCCCACTGTTCTGCCTTTCCTAAGCTTCTTCAGTGATGCATTATGCATAATGCAGTGCATTATGAAACAAACAATGTTTGGTTGGACAAGTAATTAAGCATTACAGATGAAATAGGAAAGGAACCTAGGAAAGGTTCCTCTTTGGTTAACCACTTCTTTGATTGCATAGAAATCTTCACTAAAACTCGTTGCTACAGTTTCTTCATTATTAACAAGGTTTCATGGGACACTGGAACCATTTAAGTGTCAGTTCAGCCCAGTTCAGTCATTGAGGGGAAAAAAAAGCCTTCCGAAAGGTTGAGTTTCAGTAGCAGGCAGCTCTTACCAGCGTGACTATTGCACATTCAGCTGTCAGCTGTGCGGCGCTGAAAAGCGTCCGAACAAAGCGGTAGATGTGCTTGTGGTCGGGGTCGTGCTTGTAGTAGTCGTCTGGAACCTCCTCCCGCTGCAAGGAAGGAAGGAAGACATTTCTCTGCATGACTGAAAAACCTGGCTCAACACTTACTTTAACAACAGCCACAGGTGGTTGTTTCTCCTCAACAAGTAGAATTGTATCAAACTCCTTCCTGTCGCTGAGACAGAACAAATTGTTCTGCTGAAAGCAGCGAGCAGCTGTGCAGTATTAAGAATATTCCAAAGGAAAGAGCTTTAGCTGCTGTCTTGCTTTTGAACTGTAAGGCTAACAGGAAAGAGCATCAGCTACCACCATTATTACAGCTGCTAACTACTGTCCACAGAACATTTCACAGACTAAGATTTTTAAATTAAAAAGGTTTCTCCCTGCAAGCAAATCACAGGGAAGTGCTGGCTCTTCACATGGCAAAATGAAGGGACTTCACAAGATTCCCCTCCAGCTGGGGAAGATCTGGAGAACATGAGGTTAATTCTGTCACAGGTGAAACTGGAAAGTAACCAACACTGCCTCCACAGGACTTGTTCTTGAGAGAATCCAGAAATACAAAGCTAGTGAACATCTAGATTTAGCTTTGATGTGATGCTAGGTTGTCTCTAAATACAGGGTAGCCTAGAAACACTCAGTACATAAAAGCAACCCTGAGTGTGATACAATTTAATGGCAATTTGCTTGTGACCTGGTGCTAAGACATTTTTGTATCTTATACAAATCAAAATATTAATATATACTTATTTATACACATTCAGAGGATCAAAAAGTTACACTTACTGTGAGAGGATGAGATTTTTCATCAAAAATATCCAACGATCTGTCAGAATCTCTGCAAAGTAAAAATGTCTGGTTTAGCAACAGGAGTTAATTGGCAATACTATGTTCTACTGAAAAGTAGCATGCATTAAAAAAGATAAAAGGTCATAATTTATAGATCAGCTTTTCCAAGCATATGGTATGAAGTTATACTGTATACATTAATTATTAAGCAAAATAATACCTATCTGTATTCTTGTATTAAGCTTAGTACAAATCTCCCTTAAAATGTGAAATCATCTCATTAAGAGCATGTATTTCAAAAAGGCAGCTGTAATTTTGCAGCATGTGCTGTTAACTAGCTATGGCAAGGGTTATTTGTAACTTCACCCATCAAAACTAATCTGTACCTCAGTATTCAGGAGAAGATAAACAAAGGCCAAAGGCTTCTTTGTGGTGAGTTAAGTGCATTCTTCCTCACTCTCTCTGTTTTGACTTTTTATGTTTGATCCTTGGTGAAGCACATGCCATTGGATGGGTGTGTTACTCACCCTTCCCTGTCAGCTCAAGACAGAGTACAAAGAGGAAGCAGATGCCTAATAAGGTGCCTGGTTTCTCAATTCCTAGCTGTAACTGAAGTTACCTAGACTGTCAGATCATAGCTCTGGCTCAAGAAGTTACATTTCAGCAAACCCAATTTCACTCACCTGTTCTTTATATGGTAGAATATTGCTAATGTTACACTAAAAAAAAAAAAAAAAAAAAAAAAAGAGAAAGAAAAAAGATTTAAAGCATATTCTGTACACAGTATTTCACTGCAAAAGCTGTGGTTCAAGACAAAATATTCAGAATCCATTATTTCCTCTCACATTCTCAAGTACTCTGTCTTGTTTCTATTGCAGCCAAACTACTTTTACATTCGTACAGATGTGTGCCATGAAATAAGTGTTATGTCACATTTGAAACACACATCTTCATTGTCTGATGAGGTGACACCTATTGAAAATGTGAACTATTCACCCCTAATATAAAATACCAGTTCTACTCAATGTTACATATACTGTTGTAGAGATTCTGCTCATGGTTTAATTCTGTATCTCTGGCTGTGTAATTTAGCACCTGTCTCAAAAAAAAAAAAAAGATAATAACAAAATTATGCCAGCATAAACCAAGGGGAAAAGAACAGATCTCAGTCTCTGATGAATCAAATAAAGCAATAGATTTTAAACTGTGGCTAAATGCAGGTATTTTATTGGCAGTATCAATGGGAATTCACAGGAATCCACTGCTCTGATCTCTTGCCAGCTGTACACCACTTCAAAAAAAAAAAAAAAATGGCACAAGCACCACCCTTTAGGATCTTTTCTCTAGAAAAGGAGTAACATGCCAGACACCTTTGCTTGAAACAAAATTTTAAAGCAACAACTAAATGTAGTCATTTTCAAAATACTAAACTGTTCAAACAGTAAAGCTGCCTGGAACTGAAGCTACTTTGACTTCCTTTCTCTTCAAGCACAGTAAACCTCTCTTCTCTATTCTTGGCTGGTATTGTCTGTGTGCAAAGAAGCTGTCTCTGTGCTACACAGAACAACAGGTCAAACAGACATTTACACTGGAGAAACAAATCACTAAATCATCACCAAACTCACCTACCTAAGAAAACAAATAAATGAAGAGAAAGTAGGAAGGGGTAGTGCTAAAACCAGAGGCGGTGACATCCCGTTATCCACCGCTAGAGGGCAGACCAACACCGCTGCCCAGCAGCAACCAGTCCTGCAAACTGCCTGCACTTTCACACAAAACCCATTACAAGTTTTCCCATGTTGAGAGTTTCTGGATTTTACTCTCAATGTGAAGCTTTTGAGCTCCCCACCCCGTATCTTTAAACCCAGAATGCTGACACATTTGTGCACTGCTTCAGATTTTCAAGTGCACAGTGATAATACCTACTTTGACATACAGGAGTACATTACATCTTTTAACTAAAAACAACAAAATAACCCAACCAAAAACCCAACAACAAACAAAAACGACCAGAAAAAAAAAAAAAAAAAAAAAGAGGAAAAAACACACACAAAAAAACCCCAACCCAATCCAACCAAACTTCCGCAGGCATCACTAACCAGAGCTCTCCACCCCTTCCATGCCCCATGTGTGCTCCTCTCACTCAGCTGGCTTTAGAACAGCCAAAATCACCACGAAATAAACCCAAATAAACCATGCAGTGCTACTCAGTCCCTTGTTGATGACAAATGGTTCTTACCACTTGATTGTGCTTCTAAGGTTAGGCTGACTGACAGTGCTGTCATCTATAAAGATTGTTGAGCACGAGCTGTATTTTTTCGTAAGCTGCCCAGGAGAAACCTTAGGGAGAGGAAAAACCAAACAAAAACCAAACTCAAAGTCAACACAAGTGCATTCAAGAGGAGGGATTCTGTAAGCTTTGGTTCACCACCCTGAATACTGGCTTTACACCTCAACTGGCTACTGCAGAACAGCAAGTCCTCCACTGTTCTCAGTTCTCCTCCATGCTGTTCTTGCCAGTTCAGGTCTCAGTCTTCCCCCTCTCTGACATACTTCATTACATTTCTCTGTGACTTCATAATCATCTTCTCCTTTCTTTTATATCCCATACTTTACATCTTCTAGTTACCCAGAAAACACTAAGTCAGAATTCCCTGAGCACTTCTAGAGAGTGCCCTGCACTAGAGTTAGAACATCATAATCAAGACAGGAGTTTTAATCAAGCAGTTTGAGATTCATTATTTTTTTTCCAGAATCTTTTTAAATGCCTTGCCTAAAAACTTTAAAGTCTTCCATATGAAAATGTTGACATTTTCACAACTCACTGGCTGCCTGGGGATACTTCCCAATCCAGCTGAGGTTTGCCAGCAACAACAATTCAATCACACTTCATCTTGGTGTTGGCAGACTAAAGCTAGAATTGTAACTGAAAAATAAATTAAATTTAAAAAAAAACAACCCAAAAAAACCCACTCCCCATAATGATACTAAATAAACAGACTTGAAATATCATTACCCTACCAGTAACATCATCAGTGGACACTTCTGCTAGACTATTTTTTTAAGCTTTTTTCCATTCTTAGACTTATTAGCAAATTTTTACCCACTTATTAATGACATGGCATCTTTTTATACAATATTTTTTTCTTGGTAAGTGAAGTGTCAAAACCACCTAATATTTGAGGAGTAAATTCAGAAGGTATTTTCAGATTTTAAAACTAATGAATTATCATATGTTTAACATGCTGATAATAATGTTCATAATTTTATCATGCTGGATGCATGTCTTACAGTAAGTCCTGTAGTGATGCTCAAACTGCAAGCCATTTAAGACTTGTCATCTCAGCTGAGAAATGTTTATTTCCATTTAAAAATAAAATAATTTTTATATATATATATATAAGCAGTTGGATTTAGATGTTTGCTGTTATCCAGCATACATGAATTTGCTGTTATACAGCACACTAAGAATTTGGTTTACTTACATGATTGATGTGGTTACTCTTCCTCTTCTCTCGCACTAGAAAGAGGGGGAAAGAATGTAAACTGAAAGATTTCTAAAATACAATCCCAATTTTTATTTAATAAAGTTTATTAACCTAGTCTTCTGAAGCACATGAATATTAAAAGTTTCAAATTTCACTTCAGGTGTCTGAAAATGGTTGGGTATTGTAGCTGTGGTTGGACTCGGTGATCTAGGAGGTCCTTTCCAAACAGTTTGAGGAAAAATTACTGAGCTTTATCAAGCTAGTAAACTACACAATACTTCCAACTATCCACGTGGACATTTAGGAACCACTTCTACCCTCTGCACTAAGGGAAAATGTCTCAAGTTTTGAAAAGATGCTGTTCCTCGTGAAAAACTGGATGATTTCAGATAGTTCAGACCATGTCCACCATTGAACAACAACCACTCAGCAGTCAGAAGTAAAACCATCACACATTGATCCTGCCAAAGAGACAGGAGGGGTGAGTGAGGTGCCCAGCATGATACAGACATTCTCTCTCTCCTCCTGATAGACAGTGCAAGGTAAAAAGGCACTGCACTGTGCAGAAGATGCTGACACAACCTCTGCCTGGTTATCATACAACTGCAACATGTTATCTGACCATTTCAACCAGTGTTAGCCTCTCAAGAAAGACTGTAAGGTTTACCTTCCAGCTCTAACAGCAGCAGAGAAAGAGTGCTGGGACAGGAGAGCTGGGAGTTGCACATGTGCAGAAAGCTTTACAAAAGTGTTAGCCTAGACAGGTGACTTCTCCTGTTTAGACCTCAGATCATTAGCACTCATTAGCAAGACAATTTAGGAAAATTAACAGTTGGAATACAGTATCCACTATTTTTTTGTCTTTTTGCATAAATCAAACTCATAATCCTGATAACATCTCAGTGAGAGAGGCATTATGGACATCAGGTCTACTAGTTCTATGGAAGGTTAACTAAAGATCCAGTGAAATTAGAAAATAAATCCTGATATCCATAAAAATACCCTGTAAAAATCATCCAACTAATAGAAGCTTCAGAGAAGAGTTTAATAGTTATTACTCACCTAGCAGCCCATTTTTAACATGAACACAAGTGTGTACATTTCAATACATTCCATCTGCAGAACACCAAATCATGTTTAAAAGCAACACTACTCCTGATAAGGAGGTTCCTGCAGTCAGTCTGAACATTACCTGCAGCAAGGCTGAAAGGCTGTGCAGTGAAATTGCCCTACAACATTCTAGAACTGGGTCACCTCCCTGACTGCAACTCCAGCAGCTCTCACTCACCCAAGAGGTGGCTGAAATGTGCAGAGCCTCCATCTGGCTGAAGAATGACCTTAGAGGCCCTGATGAAAAAGGCCTACATGTTTTCTTGGTATCATCACTTCTGGAGAATGCCTCTGCTTTTTAACAGTGTTTTGGAATGCACAAGGTAGAGTAATTGTTGAAAATTGGCTTCATTAAGTAAGCAAGGGATTGGAAAAGAAGCAGAAAATCCCAATACATGGGATTAAATCCATGGAATTAATACCAGGATTCAAGAATAATGATGCTACTGAAACTATGCAAGCAGTTTAAATCAGCATATTAGAAAACAGCTGACACAGACTGATGGCTTATTACAGTTATTACTGAACTGTCCTTTTTTTTTTTTTTTTTTTTACTTTAAAACAGTCCTTGGTCATAAAAAAAAAGCCCACCACTGCTTGAAGCTTGAATTACACTAGTGAAGAAAGTCTTGTTCCTTCAGACCAGGATCCAGACTCTGAAATGTCCCAGTATTGAAGAATAACAAGTGATTTGAAGTGTTAAGTAAAAGATTATGAACACATTTCTGTGACAACACACAAATTATTTATCCCTATGCTTTGAAAGAAAGCAATTTAAGTGTTCTTGAGATGGAAAATTAAAACAGACAGTTATTTTTTCCAGTTTTTCTCCTGCCTTATATTCAATTAAAAAAAACCTTAGCTTACCATCTGTTTGAGACTTGCTCAGGAAAATTGTGCTTGCTCTGGGATGATCAGATGGATTAGATTCCAAGGCTAAATCTGAAACAGAAAGGATAAAAGAAAAAAAGGAGAGACTTTTAACAGAAGACACTGCAACATTTCCCACCCAATCTTAAAATGCTCAATCAAGCACAGTGGCAGAGACACTATCAGAAACATACAGAATGGGCTGTCCCTCCAAAGCAAAACCTTACTTTTGACCAGACAAATAAAAATCTGACTTTTTTTTTCTCTGAAAAAAAAGCCCACGGACTTATTCCTACTGTCATGAGCTCTAAGTATCTTAAGAGTTCTCATCAGAACAAAATCTGGAAAGGGAGATCTCAGAAAATAACATATATCTTCAGAAGTCAGTATCTGTCCCTGCAGGTTAGGGTAGGGTAGCTGATGTGGAACCCATGCTCAGTAGAGGGCAGAAAGCTCAAACTTGTATCAAAAGCATAATTAAAAAACAAACAAACAAACAAAGCCACCACCAAAAATCACACTGCTGATCTTTCACTCTGTGCTTTCAGTACCCAACATGGCATGAAACAATCTAATATGGAACTTTTACAGTGGTGAAAAATATCCAAATGTGGATCTTACACTATTCTGTTCTTTTGGAATTGCAAAAAAAATCCTTTACAGCTAATATAAAATCAAAGCACAAAATTATTGCTTTAATCCTTTGCCACAATGAAGCAGTGGTGACATTAGAGGAGGATGTATTATTCCCTTAGATTGAGAGTGATCACTACGAAGTTTGTTGATGAAACTGTAATCATCATGGTGAAATTTTGATCTGTTTCAGCTTTGACAGAAGAAACAGCTGTTCTGAAGAAGTCATGCTACAGACACACTGCCTTACACGAACATACAGACAGAATAATCTAGTGCTGTGGTCCTGTATACCCTGGACCTCATGCAGAGAACAGATTCCTGAATTTAATCATGTGGGTAAAATGTAAGGAGTCCTGGTTTAGAAGCTCTAGAGCAGTGTTTGCCTTACAGCTCATACCTAAAGTATCACTAGTAAACACTTGATTCTCAGAAAAAAACCCCAAACCAACAAACAGCACACAGCAGTATGCCATACTAGCACATTTTAATTACCATTATACCAACAGTATAACTGTTGTTTAAAGTTTCTACCACTGATTTATCACAATCACTTCTAAGAGACAGTATAGAGACCAACTCTAGTCTCTACTGCTAGCACTATGAAAAAAAAAGCAAACAAAACAATGAACTGACACAGAGCAAGGAATTTACCAATAATGGCAAATATTAACTTAGATTTAAGAAAGGATTGGTTGAGAAATAGAAGTCTTTTGTCAATCTACCAAATAACTTACGTATCATCATGAGGCAGAACAAGACTGCAATATGCAGATTGAAAATACAGATTATTTTTAGCAGTTTATGATGCAAACAGAGCGAACAACTGTTTTTGCAGTTCAGCAGCAAATACTAGAGTAATTGGGTAAATCAGGTTAGGAAGGACCTCAGGATGCCTCTAGTTCAACCTCTTGCTGAAAACAAGGTCAGCTATGAGGAAGAACTATGCTGTTCAAGGCTTTATCCAGCTGAGTCCTGAAAACCTCCAGAGTCCAGAGAGCCCAGAACACCTTCCCCACTGCAGGGAAGTAATGCCCACAGGGCTCTGGGACTCCCTGTGGAACGGCAGAGCACAGCATGTAGGGTGGACTGCACCGGTGTGGTGTTTAGGTGAAGGCAGCAAGACAGACCGGGGAGGAGCGAGCACAGGGAAACACGTGGAAAAGTGCTACTGAATTCAGCAGCTCCTAACACAGCACTCCCGGGTTTCTCCTTGGTGAATTTCATGCTTGCCCAGGCCTCTGGCACACACAGGTGCAGTCTCCAGCATGCTGACTGGTGCCTAACTGGGTGTCAGCCTGGGCACGCTGCACTGCCCCCGTGACACAGCCAGCTGGATCAGCACCTGCTGCACATTCAACCCACAGCACAGATCCTACACCCAGAGCTGAAGTGCTAGTCCAAGGTGTATTGTGAAGTCCCCAGGAAAAAAACCATACAGTGAAACAACAAACCAAGAAGCAGCAACCAAGACCAACTGTAGGGAGGCTTCTTATCCTAGAATATGTTATTAGCAGAAACAGTACAACTACTTTTGTATTGGAAGGGACTTAAAGAAAGAAAGATGCCTAGTAGACCACCCCCCTGTAGCTTTCCTCTTCTAGGTAGCCAGAGAACTGTGCCCATCCTTTCTGTGCTGCTCTCACAGGACAATGCCATGGAGAAATCAGACACATGATTTGCTCTTCATAAACTGCCCGTGTTGCTCATGAAATACCAAAAAGCAACAAAAAAGAGCTGATGAAGGAATCATAAGGCAAGAGGCAGATAAGGACATGAGAAAAGGCAAAACAAAATGGGAAACACAGCAAAAGAAGAGCCAGAGGAAGAGATTCACCTGTCTGCAGTGTCTCCTAACCAGAGTAACTCACATTAGCTGATTGATAAAGCAAACAGTCAAAGATGTTACCAAGTAGCAGTGCTCTGATGATTTCCCTACTTTAGAACACTAAAATATTGCATTCCCTTTAACATTTCCCCCCATCCTCTGCTTTACAAGACTGTAACATTTCGATACAGCACTTATTTAAAGCATTAAATAATCTCTAAAGCATTAAATAATCTCTTTAATTACTGTAAATTGAGTTTCTCCCCTTGCTGAGTGGATTACAGCATTGATTAATGTTTGAGCTTCTCTTATATTTCATTATCTTAGTGTGAAAGGTGTTAAGTTACTTAACACTCCCAATAAAGGTTTAAAAATAACAACAAATTAGACTAACCAATTAGCCAATACAATCCAGAAAGTCTGTTATTCCCAACAATAACATTATATAATATTATTTGTCCCTGAAATTCTGTTATTTTCCATTCCCCAAAACTTCCCTGAAAGTTACAATTCTGATTTCTAAATTCAACCTGCTTTACTCCTCAGCAGCCACGCTGAACAAACACACCACAGAACTCAACACATAGAGGTTGGTTTTCATTAAGTCCTCAGTTACACACAGGTTAGTCTATCTTATAAATGCTCCATAGGTGGCTGCTTCTATAGATCTGGAAAGAATGAAAGCACTGATCTCCTGATGAGTCCTCTTCAACAGAAAACTTCTCTCTCAAAAATAGAGAATAACTCAAAATATACAAAACTTTCTCTGTTTTTGCAACTAATACAAGCAAACGAATACTTAAAGGACTAGCTCTGTTGTGTAACAAAGTGCCTGCAACCACAATCAGTTCTCAGAAAGGAACTATGCTGAAGGATAATCTTGGTGAAAACAATCTTAACCAACACTTAAAAGCACTCCTAACTCCCCAGAGGAAATTAAATCTTTATTTAAAAGGGAAAACAACTAAAAACAACCCAGAGAGTTGGCCTTTTTGTCACAGAAAAAAATTGTTGAGGTTGGAATAGATGTCTTGAGATGACCTAAATCCAACCTCCTGCTCCAGCAAGGTCAGCTAGAGCAGTCTGTCCAGGGCTCTGTCAATCAAGTTTTGAGTGTCTTCACAGACTAAAGACCTCACAACCTCTCTGGACAACCTGTACCAGTGTTTGATCAGCCTGTTAAATTATTATTTACTAAGCTACTTAAAATCTGTCAGTTCTTTATGGGACTGTGACAAGAACAGCAATACCATTACCAATACCCAGCATGCATCTAGGTGCACTGGGGTGGTTTAGAAGGTTACAGAACTTACTTCAATGTAAAACAAGCTTTCTTAATTAAGGACTTATTTGCTCTTTTACATCACACTCCATAGTTGGCCTGGTTCAACAAGAAACTGACACAGTAAGTGTTTCCAAGTTGTTATTCAAATCAGAAGAATTTAGAAAGCAGAAGTGCAGACCATCTAATAAATACCATGGGCTAGCCAATGTTTAAGTTTAGTGATTTCTATGCTTTAAAAACAAAACCAAACCAATACAGTCTTAGTGTTCTGGCATTTCTTAAAATGTAGGAGATCCACACCACTATCAGCCTCCACAGCAAATCCCAAGGTGATGCTACTGCACTCTGTTCACAGCCCTGTTGGGGAAATATGATGGAGAGATCTTTTCACTGTACACAACACCTGGCCCTTCTGGGACTGCAGGGAGCTGAGCAGGCTCCCATGTGTTCCACCATGGACCTGCCAGGGCTATCATCACTCGTACACAGCTAGGCAGAACAGTGGGATCTCAGGAGTGCCCCAGATTCCACAGTGAAGGCAGGTCCACAGTGGCTCTTTACAGTGGCTCTGTGGATTCTCAGCTTACCTGCAGGTTGTTCTATAAAAGGAAAGCATCTGCATAACAAAACACATCCAGCAGTTCTACAGAGAAAGAAACAGTTTCTTATGTGAGTCCAATTGACACGTTTGATTACAAACCAGTGTCACTTTTCACACTGGAAAAAACACAACTATGTTTGACTGCTGCAATGACTCAAGACCCTTTCAGAACCTCAAAGGGAAGCAAAGCTGTGCTGTACACACAGAGCTCATCCAACCCAGCTGACACTGGGATTTTTGTGTAAACTGTTGAGGTGACCCTGATATTTGCATCACCTGCAAGTAAGATCTTCCATTTGATTCAAGTGGCTTTACTACACATTTAAATAAATATTATCAAGCCAGTTGCATCCTCATTTGTCCTTACAAGTCAAAACACTCAGGAGTTTTCTTCTGAAAATTTATTTTTTTCTAATGAGTGAAATAAAAATGCACATTCAAACTCTAGCTGTAATGAAGAAAAAACCCAAAAAGATTTAGAAATCTCAAGATGACCTCATTGGCAAGAATCTACAGATTCAAGGTCTGGGTTCTTGTTGTTTGGTAGAATTTTCCTTCTGATTCCCAGAGTGATTTTTTCCTCCTTCCTAGATGTAGAATAAACATTTTTTGAAACCTTAATTTAATGTGTAATGCAAATCTGGGAGGAGTATGGTTTTTGTGTTTTTCTGGCTCGTGCCAGAGTTCATTCCCCTGTTAGTCAGCTTTTCAGTATGACCTCACCACACTCAAGAGAACAGATACTTAGAGCCACAAAACTGTTGCTCTACAAGACCTACCCTGAAGAGGTAGAAAGAAAAAGAGCAAGTCTCCTAAAAACAAAACAGAATAAGAAAGGATCCTAAGCATAAGTTAAACACAGAAACAGTACAAAAAAAACCCAACTCAGAATGAAAATTAACTCAATTTCCTTAGCTCTGTAAATGCCATCAAACCCCTCAGATTACCTATATATTTCCTTTCAGTATTTCCCATTTTATGACAATCTCTCAGTTAGAATAGCTGTTATACTGAAGTGAAAAGAAATACACTCACCAAAATAAACAAATCAGTTTCCCCCATATGAGCTTCATGCAGACATGCTCTCTATAAACTATTCTGAAAAACCAAGGCTTACACATACTTGCTCACTGCAGAAGCCTCCAAGATTTAGCTGAGAAAAGGACAGAGGTTTCCTTCCTTAGTTGTCAGCAGCACCAATGCAGAAGATACAGATCCTATAATATGGTGAAAATTTCCTACATTTCTAACCTCCAGATTTGTAGATTAATTTAATCAGGTTTTTTCTGAATGACTCAGCAATTCAGTCATCTCCACTACAGCACTTTCCAGATCATTCTGTAAAGGCCATAACGTAGGCATCTTAAGCCAACAACCTGGAAGGTGCTTCAGGCTTATAGATCACACCCCTTTTTGTAACTGTGAGAAATCCCTAGTCAACTACAGCAAATGGATAGAGAGTTCTGGGGAAAGAGAAGTGAGCAGAAGTTCAGTGAAAAGCTCAGGTAATCCAAGGAAAAAGCAAAGGGAACACCAGAAAAGGGACCAGAACATCAGTTGGTTTTCAAGCCCAACTTCATAACCAGACCTTCATATAGACAGGCACAAAAAGTACCACGAGATGGTTAAGCCTTTCCTGGGTTAAAAACTGCTGCCATCAAAAAGCTGACTCTTTGCATCAAAGTGTGGATGCTCTGTTTGTTGTTTTGGTTTTGTTTTTTTTTTAATTTAACTTTTTTGAACTTAACATTTCAACCAGGATTAAAAAACAAACAAACCAAAACACCCCAGGAATAAAAAACCTCCACCCACGTGCTTGAAGTAAGCTGACATTTGTAAGAGAGGAACAATGAACAGTATATAGACCTTCTGCAAGGCAGTTTACAGCCAAGCAACTGACGAAATCAGCTCACAGACAATCAGTATATTTGCATCTTTCATCCTGGCACAGCTCCAGAGAGCCAAGGGGCTGCTGAAGACAGAAAAGCAGGCTCACAGGTGCTAGAGGAGTTACTCTAGGCACTGGCCAGTCTGAGCCTGTCCAAGTACATCTCACCTCATTCTCCATTCACCCCCCTTCACAAAGTCCCTTTCCGTTTCTTTCCACAGCCAACCTCTGTGTGATCCCACTGAGCTTCTTCCTGACCCCAAGTGCTGTCCCTTCTCACATCTCATTGTCTCTTCCCTTGTCGTTCCACACCTCCCACCCACCCCCCAGTTCTCCAGGTGAAGCTACCAGGTCATTTTGTCAAGAGACTTCCCCTTAGCTGATGTGAATCTGGAAAACCTCTGCTCAGGACCATTATGGTCACTAAACAGCAGGGAAGGGAGATGTTTTCAAGCACAAGTGAGAAGAGTCTGCCAAGTGAGGCCTTGTTCTACTTTTATCCAAGGATCAAAAAATCCATGAAAAATTAGATCTATGTTTAAACACAGGGATCTGTCAAGAAAGTGCCAGCCATAAGAAACTCTCCCCCAGATAACCAAGAAAAAAAAAATCACAGGGAAAAAGAAGCCCAAAATAAAGATAAGCAGACACTTAATTGGGGGCTGGGGGAACCTGAGCAATCAAACCACAACAAAGCCAACGAGCAACCAAAACAAAAAAAAGCATCATAGTCATCAGCACAGCCCAAGTAACACATTAAGATCAAAGAGATGTCATTTCTAAAACCAGATAGGAAAGAACTAGATAGGAATAAGATAGAACTAGATAAGAAAAAACTAGATTTTGGCCAGTTCTAACTGCTTTGGACTGTTGCTTGCATGCTGGAAGAAGGAACACTTAATGCTCAACTGAACAGTCAAACAGCAGCTTTAGGTTCCTTTTAGCTTTTGATATTTAGCACTAACAGTGGCATGCACCTATTTGAAGAAACTATCATTTTCAAAGTTGCATCTATTCCTGTTTACTTAGTGCAGTTTGGCTCATCACATCAAATGACAAAGGCAGGCTCAGTTCTCATTCTGAGAAAGCACTGCACAGGTTATGGCCTGGGATCTTGAGAACCATACAATATGTCCTTTAAATTCTCTCTTAGCAGTGGATCTATCAATCCAATCCCATTTGAATTAACTTCTGTTGAAACATTACTCTTTCTGATTCACAGTATGTGTTAGATCCATCCAACTTACCACTCCTTTTTTGCCTTACATAAATACTCCTGGATAACCTCCCCATTTTAAGAAGAGAAGATTTGTCGGCATCACATCAGAATTAAACAAGAAAATCTAAGCACTGCTGACTGGAAAGCAGTGCCTGATAAATTGTGTGCTGGAGAAGCTGCAGAATAATCCTCACTTAAGAGCCCAGAATTGCAAGGACCACATTCCACTTGCTATGAAAAAGGAAGACAAAACAATACGAAACAAAAAGTCCAAAACTTCTGCATTCCTGATACAACCAAAACATGCCATTTTAGCAAAGCAAGTGCAAAAGTATTAAGACAGATTTAAGAAAAACAAACAATTTAAAGATAGAAATGTAAGGAATGAAGCATCTCCATCGCATTTGGTTGCTAGCTTTCTGATATATTTAGCTGTGTTCTTAGAAACTCCTAGAACTGAGCAGCATGGAACAAAAATAGCTAAGATGATCTTGACTTTTTTTTTTTCCCCTTAAAGTTTTCTCTTTTACCCTGCCACAGCACTCAGAAAAAGGCCAGTCAGTATGTTCCCAACCTTATTGACAAAACCAGCATCTTAGCTAACCTATGATAGTTTACATTAATAAATTATAGGAGTAATATTTATCCCTCAAATGAAAGTGCTGGACTGCTCACCACTACAGGGACAAACTTAACACTTTGCAGTGGTCAACAGCAGAGGCACACAGGCTGCTCGCATGGTCTGGACATGCTGACAGCTTTTATACCCTAGAGTTAAGAGGGATAAGCACAGCTTGCTGGCATATGCAAGTGCTGCGTTTACAGGGTTATTATTTTCATGGAAGGTCTTAAATTAAACAGATAGCAGTGTCACAAAATTTCATTACAGTGTCTGTTTCATAACGATGCTTTTTGTTAGTTAACTGCTTCAGTTCTATCCACTCAAAAATCAACACAAGTTTTACTTCTAATACTGACCATCCAGAATTGTCTTGTCAGAGACAGCAAACTTTGATAAAAGGCCAGTTCTGACATCTGAATGAATTCACTACTAGCCTAATTACTCAGCACTGATGACATGGTCACATATAAAAGAGTTAAATTCAACCCTTATTCCTGAGCAGATTTATTTTATGTATTTTTTCGATGAGCTTACTAGAAACTTTAGAGTTTAGCTCCTTCCTGCCTTAATGAGTATAGGAGAATTGAGAGATTCCTGTAATAATCTTCTCACAAAAATAAAGTTTTATTTCTCCTAGGTGGCAAATATAATGTCTCCTACTGCTGTATTGCATAGCTGTCTCAAAGGAGATGCAGGGGGCTGAGTGTTCCATCTCATTTCTGTAACAGCTGCACCATATGGTGCTGTGCAGAACCAGAGAAGTTTAATAGTTCCATTTCTGAAGGTTTCCTCACACTCCTCTGCAGACACTTGCTCTTTGATAGCCCCATTTTTTTTTCTGAAGTTCAAGAGAAGTAGGGCCAGTGATAATTGTTATTGCATATTAACTATGTCAAACAGGCTGTCTTCAACTGAATATATTTCATATAGGTGTGGTTATAATTATGAAAAGGAAGTTTAATTAACAAGTGTCTTGCTCCAAGTTTTGATTATCTTAAGCTATTCCACTGTGCGATATGCTGAGGGCATCATGTGAACGTACAGACAGACACACAGACAGACAGACAGACAGGAGCACCCCTAACCTGTTACACGTTGTCTCATTAACTCTCACTGCAGCACAAACCTGCCAGCTCTTCCTAGGCATGTCTGAAGGGAGATAGATGGGTTACAGAGCAAGGCCGTGTGACACCAGTGCTCCAGGTATAACTGGAAATCGAGCAGCAAACGCCTGCCTTCCCATGAGCTCAAGAAACACAAATTGGGAACACGGAGAACTACATGACAAGGAATCTCAGCGTAATGAGTCCACAACTATAACTGAACACTCTGCACAGCTAGATTATAAATCACCCACGGCCAGCCAGAATGATGTCATATGCACACAATCTTTATAATTCTTAATTCCCTTACTCCCCACACACCCTCTTCCTTCCTCCTGTTCAACAGCGACTGGAAATGCAGCAGCTTTTGCGAGCTGCCTGAACATTACGACTGACGCACGGCTCCATAGTTAAGGAGAAACGAGATTTCCTCCTCAAACGGGAGCACCGGGGGTCTCTGCTGCGATCCTTTCGGGTCCCCCGACCCTTCTCTGCAGTGGGACAAGGCGGCCAGCGGAGCAGCCGAGGGACGCTGGCAGGGCGCTCCCCGAGCAAGGGGCGCTCGGCCGTTCCTCCGCCCTTGGCCGTTACTTGTTAAGCGGCCACGCCGGCTGCCGCGGACCCGCGACTCGTACTTCGGAGAGAGGTCCCGGCCCCGCAGCCGGCTTTTTGCCGGAGTGCCCGCACGGAACCCCGGAGCTGTCAGCGCGGTGACAGCCGCGGAGAACTTTGCTTGGGGCGCGGCACGGGGCCCGGCGGCGGGAACCTGCCCCCCCCCACCCCCGAGGGGCTCGCCGGACCGCACGCTCCCCCTGCCGCCGGGACAAAGGGGGAGAGCCGCGGGCGGGGAAGCGTCGCGCCCCGGGGCTGCCAGCCCCCTCCCCCCGGGCACCCACCCGCGGCGGAGAGGGGCGGGGGCACCACGGGGACGGCCGCCGGCGGGGCGGGGATGCGGTGCCCGACGCTCCCCACCGCCCACCCGCCCGGCCCCGCCGCTCGCTCCCGGCCGCCGCTCACCATCCGGGAACTCCCGGTCGCTGATGTGCTGGAGGTGAGGGCCGCCGCCGCTGGGATCCGAGTCCCCCGACTCGGCCTCCGCCGATCCCGAGCCGCCGCCGCCGCCCGCCGCCGCCGCTTGGTACGCGTCCGCCCAGCGGTCGGGCCCCGGCGCTGCCCCGCCGCCGCCGCCACGGGCCCGGCTGAGCTTGGGGCTGGCGTCCGGGGATACGCAGCAGGTGACGGTGTTGCCCATGGAGCTCGGAGCTCCCCCGCCGGGCCCCGGCTACGCGGCTCCCGGGCTGGGGCGGGGGAGGGGGAGCCGACGCGCCGGGCTGAGGGAGGGGCGGGCAGAAGGGGGGAGGGAGGGCGGAGGGACGGGCCTGAGGGACGGGCCTCAGCGACGCATCGCCGCCGCCTCCGCCCCGGCGCGGCCCCCGCCAGCCCCAAAGGCCGCGCGAGCCCCCCCGACGCCTCCTGCGCGCGGCGAGCAACGGCCCTCGCGCGAGCGGCCACCTTCCCCCGCGGTGGCGGGGGGGGGGGAGGCCGGGGAGGGCCGGGCCGGGGAGGAGGCGGTGGCTCCGCCTCGCTCCCGACCAATCGCCTCCCGCCGGCGCGCCGCGTGACGCCGCTCGGCCAATGGACGCGCGGTTCGTCACGCGGCCTCCGCCACGCCCTTCCTGGCCTATCCCCTCCCTTTCCCACGCGCACACGCGCGCGCAGAGCCGGCCACCGCCCCCTGGCCCCGCCCCCTGCCGGAGCCCCGCCCTTGGCCCCGCCCCCCTCACCCCCCACGGGGCGCGCTGTCCCGCGCTGCACGTGCGGCCGCGGCAGCCCCGGAGCGACCGCTCACGGTAAAATAACAGCAGCGCGAACAGCGAGATCCCGGGGTGGCTTCCAACGCGGGCCCGCTGTCGTAGCCAGTACGGACACATACTCCCATGGAGCTCGGCAGCGCGGCCGGCCCGGGGTACGGGGGCGGCAGCCTCGGTGCCGCGCTCCTCTTAACTTTTAAAGGCTGTTTTTTTTTTTTTCTCGAGCGTCACCAGCTCCTGCCCCTCGTTATTAAAGGTTTTAAAGGCGCGGTGCGTTTTGCCCTCCTGTCCTCCGGCTGCCCGGGAGCTCTGCGGTCAGGTCCGCGACTCCGGTTAAGTCCCGAATCCAAGCCGCGCTCGTCCCGCTGCTCGGTGCCGCTTCGAGTTTGCCGCTCTGCGCGTCACTTGCGAGCAGGCTGGGATAGAAGCCGCCACGGGTGGCCGCTGGGATTCTTCCCAGGGATTCTTGTTTCGCTGTTATTAAAGTCTCCAGCAGCTGCGGTTTTGCTTGATGAGTCTTAGCTACCTGAGAGCTTCTCTGGAATGCTCAAACACACTGCAGGGCAGAGGGATTAAAGGAGCAGATAGCCACCGCCGTCAGGAGCCCTGGTAAACACAGATCGTTCTGATGTGGATCACCTCACTGTCCCTGCCAGAACTGAACTCTGGCCCGTGATAAGGAGAATGGCTCTGCAGGAGCCTTAAGAGCACACGAAGTATTGCACACCACACGAGGGACGCCACAGCGGTGCTGTCTTGCCGGCAGCTGTTTCAGAGACAGGTGGGCTCCGGCCTGAGTCAGGGAGGGAAAAAGAGAGGCTTCACACAAAACGGCAACTGAGAAAACCGGTGTTTTCTCCCCTTCTGGCATTGCATCTACTGACTTGGGGTGAGGATGGTGAGGGAAGAGAGCTGGAGGGTTGGTGTGGTTCAGTGAAGTCATTAATTCTCAAGCAAGAATGAGAGCTGGCTTGCATCTGCACTATTTAATTTTAAACTTGGTGTAATTTACCCTCTTACAGCAGTAAAGCAACATGCATTCCTGTTTGTAAAAAGCAGCAGTGGCTGAGGGAGCTGCACCCTGCTGCCCTGCTGGGCCCGTCCCGTGGCTCGATGCGGGCAGACGGGACCCTGCTCCTCTGGAGCAGTGCTGGGAATCACATGCAGATCTGCACCCCTCAGCCAGACAGCTGCAATGCCCAGAGTCCATTTCTTAAACGGTGCCAGTGCTTGTGGGGGGGCTGCCTGGCTTCGCCGCAGGGAACTACAACCGCAGCAATTGCTCTATGGGATCCCAGCAGCAAGCTGGGACCTATGCTAAGTCTGGGCTTAGCATAGGGAGCCCTTTGCCAAAGCTGCAGTTATGAGCAGTGGAAAATCCTTGTTCAAGGATGACGAAGAAATGAGCAAGAGTGGCTCACCAGTTGGCTGAGCCCCTGGCCCCAGCCATCGAGGGCAATGGCCAAAACCTCACATACTTGTCCTGAGAGATGAACAATGGTGGGAACTCGGAGTGGCTGGAGTACATGACGTATCTCACTGCTATTAAGGCATGAAGGTTTGGGTTCCTCTGCTCCCAGAGGCTGAAGTTTCCCATGGGCCTCATTCCCAGTGTGTAATGCTGTAAAGGAGAAGAGACATGGGCTGCTCTCCCCCTCTGCTAGTGCTGTTGTAGAGTATCAGGGTTTATACAAACATGCAGAGGGAGGAAAGAGATCAGCAGTGTGTTTCCCTCTGTAGCTTTATTCATGCAAGTCTTAAGTGAGAGGAAGCTGACTTGAATCTCTGGAAATCACAGCAACAGCAAACTGTCCCACCTCCCTGTCACTGCAGGAGAGTTTAAGCTTCCACTTCCACGTGCCTCAGTACACCAGCGAAGGGTATTTTTCCATATCTGTGCATGTTTCCCCGTAGCTGCAGTAATGAGGAATATTAATTTCCTCCTCCATTTTGGCAAACTAACTCTTAAAATCTCAACACAGATCTGATTTATCAGGATCATATGACAAAACCTGTTGCTATGTGTATTTTCTGCAAACAAGGCAATCCTGTTAATAGGTACAGCCTGAGCAACACCCTGCAGAGATGAAACACATTATCTTTTATTTATGCAGCTTAGCACTCTATTGACTTACTGCTGTAGCAATATACTGAATACCACCTATCATGATGTATTATCAGTTCTGGTTCTCTTCCTATTTTCCATCTTATCTTTCTACTGTTTTGCTTGATTTACCCCAGTGAATCATCAGGCAGTTTCCATTATAGAAAAATCAATTACTTTGATGTACAATGGGCAGCACACACCTAGTTCCACATTTTGAATGATAAGTAGACATTCTGGATGGCAGATCTTGGCAATAATGAATGCATAAGCTGAAAATAGCTTACTATGGATTGCTGAGATTCCACCCAGTTTCCTCCTGCTCTGAGAAGAGAGGTCTGTGCCACAGGAGCCTCAGTTACTGCCCCTCCTCTCTGAGCAGGGCACCCAGTGGGCAGCCTGTTCTGAATGGGGTTGATTCTGCATGTTTGCAGAAAATAAATCAAACAAATCACAAAGAACTTGTGTCATCCTCTGTGGTGGGTAAACACTTCTTAAAATGGTAAAAGCATTTTCTTATTGGATGAGAAAACAGTTTATGGCTCAGCTTTAAATGCATGTAGTATTTGTAGTTTGGATTAGCACAGAGCATTCATGCTCAATAAACCTCTTGGGGATTACATTTAGTTTCATTTGAACACTGCTGCATTCAACCAGGATAAAACAGGCAAGGAGGGCACAGACCAAAGTCCTGGATTTTAGGCAGGTGTGATCTCCAAATGAAGGCGTTCTGGGATTTTTCATTCTCTCTCTTTTCTTGTTGCATACCTAACAGGTTTCAGTTGCTCTCTATGGGGAAGAGGGACCAGCTCTCAGTGCTGCCTAAAAGTTGTCACATAAAAATATCCCATGGCAATATCCCTCCTGTAGTGCTGGCTGGACTCTGGGCACAGAGCAGGGCGATGCAGTGGGAGCTGCCACTGCACCCCAGCCAGTGACCATGTGCTGTGCCTGGTTCAGAGAGACCATCCCCTCTCCCACCAAGGCAACTGTATTTCTCAAAAGCATACTGCCTATTTCTCCCAGGGAACAGAGAAGAGTTTTGGCATTTTAAGTTTGACTTTTTTTTTTCCTTTATCTTGCATTTGTGTTCACAAAGAAAATGTGACCTAAATGTAATCTACAAATAGCACAAGTGTACTGACTGCTGAATGGATTCCAGTGGGTGTTCATGCCACTGCAGATGGAAGTTTATAAATCTGACATTTAATGTCACTATTCCCTAAAGAGAGCAAGTTTGTTATACAGGCCTTCATTCCTCCTGCAAGTAATGGATCTTGTTTTACTTTGAATAATGCACAGTGGAGAGAAAGGATGTTAGCTTCAGTTTTCACAAGAGGGAAAGCAACTTTCCAAACTGTGGGAAATTATTTCAAGCCTTCTGGGGAAGTTAATGTAATTGCCTGGAGAACTCCATGCAGCCTTTAAGGAAGACCAGGCAGGATCCTGAAGCAAAACCTAAGTCAGATGGTGATGACAGCTGAAGGAGGAACAACCTATATTTCCAAGATGTGGAGATGAAAAAGTACTATGATTTATTTTCAAAATACAAAGGACCAGATTCACTCCTGATGTGAGTCTAATGAGGTCAGAGCATCTATAGGAGTAAGGCACGTACCCTGCCAACCACTGAATGCAGCTTCTGAGCTTAACTATATGTACAATCACATGCAGGGTGCATAATAAATGAAGACTGTGAGGCTTGACATGACTAATAGCAGTGCTACCATCTGTGTTTGGCTTGTGGGCTCACAGGGAAAGGTAGATTCATAGATTCATAGATATTAGGGGTTGGAAGGGACCTAGAAGATCATCTAGTCCAACCCCCCTGCCCGAG
>JAOEGS010009987.1:22017-33036 GCA_025447755.1 Corythornis vintsioides | reverse complement strand
TTGTGGAGTCTCCATCTCTGGAGACACTTAAGACCCGCCTGGATCTGTTTCTGGGTGACTTGGTCTAGGTGATGCTGATGTGGCAGGGGGGTTGGACTAGATGATCTTCTAGGTCCCTTCCAACCCCTAATATCTATGAATCTATGAATATATCTTCCTCCAGTGAATACTGAAATTTCTTTGAAAGCTCTCTTATGTCGTTGTTTAAAAACATATTTACCATAATCATGGCTTTATTATATGTTCTGAATAATTGTATTTCATATACTTTTCATGTTATTTTGTGGGCTTATCTAGGATACTAAATACATGTTTGACTGAGATTTTTCATTAGGATTTGCTGGCATCCCTTCTCTTCCTTGACACCCAGTATTTGCTTGGTATCACTTAATTGAAGTTACTTTCATGCTACACCAATAAATTAAATTCAAAATATCTCCATGCTGTGGTTCAACTGTGGAAATTTCCCTTGTTACTCTTCTTCAACAGGTAGAACATTATTATTAACATAAAAGTGACTAAATTTATTTGAGTGATTGTTAGCGAATAATTTGATTACATACTTTATAGTACTTATTTCACACTTTTTGAATGCCGAAGTGAATGGATAGCATTGCAAGTTTGTTATGATGTTGTTACAAACCAAAAGTAGTACTGATAGGGACTTAGAAATAGTGCATTCTTATCTCAGGGGAAATAAATGGAAAAATACTTTATATACGTATACATAAAAACGCTCTGATAAAGGATGATTTATTCAGCCTTCTGTGACACTGCACGGTTAATCTAGCTATTATAGAACAAGAAAATTATTGCAAATTTTAGAATGTTCATCAAGCTTGGATTTAGATGTGCCTTTTGATTAATTCCAAAATACTGTCCCATCATGAGCCTTAATAAGAAGATACAGAGATTAGAACAGTAATCTGTCTAGTCTAGTATCCTCCCTTTTGTATATTGTCCTTGTGTGTTTTAAAACTAATTTAACTATTGAATTTCTTACTGAGCTATGAGATGTGGTGATGTTAATTCATGATACGCATTGTTCACTGTCTATCACAGTGGGCAGTGGGATTCTTCCTTGTGTCAGTGGCCACCATGCATGATTATCCTACAAATAATGAATACATAATTATTTCCATATTCTATTAGAAGAAAACAAAAGTTTCTTAAAGTGAGTGTTAATAGTTTTTCAAGTAAATGCGACCTCTGATAGAATATATACATCCTAGAAGCTGATATAATTTATTTAATTTGAACTTCCTTGTTAAAGATAAGGGCTAGCTGTATAAAAAATTAGTGGGTCAGTTAAACAAGGTGATATCTTTTATTATAGGTGTAGTAATTATATATTTCCTTTTCACATGCCTGTTGGACACTTCATTATTAGACAGTGTAAGGTTGCTTTGGAATGAATGTATTCTTTTTTCTCTACTGTACTTTTCAGTTTCTTCTTTTCTTTAATATAAATACGTGAGGTATTAGGAAGTTCAAGAACAAAGTATATGTACATAAATTGCAAAACTTTCTTAGTTTTCTTTAGTAAATGAATGTATCCTTTTCTCCTTCTCCTAGTAAAGACATTTAGTGTCTTCCTCCCTTTTTTTTTTATATGTTGCAAATTTCTAGGAAATTAGATTACTATATATGTATATATCTACACGTATTTATAAGTTTTTACTTATATAAAGTTCACTTACTCTGTTTCTTTTTATATGTGCTAGACTTTTGTAGAGGCAAATGTCATTTGCCACTGACTATATCTACACATATTTCTACTTTACACAGATTCTTTTTGTTGACATTTTCAAATTTACTAAGAAGGACCATGCTAAAAATGTAAAGACAAAGTATATGATGTTTTATGTAATGTTTATAGAGTCTAATGAGAAACTCTAAAATCAATAGTTCCATAGTCCCTGGGTACATGAATAAATGTTTACTCTGAATAATAATAACTAAAAAAAATATTGCCTTGTATATTTTTTATTTCAGAGTTAATCCAGTATCAGTACTTGCAGAGTACTGAAAGAGATCCATATTACATTTGGTAATAAGCAGATACGGAATATACAGAGAATTCGTAGTGTAGGCAGCCTGTTATAGGAAATATATATATATATCTGTCTATAACATCTGTATCTATGTAATATATCCATATATCTGTGTGTCTATATCTGTTATATAGGGAAAGTATATATTTTATCCTGTTCTACTGTTCAACAAAAACAAAAGACAGCAGAATAAAAACACTATTGAAGAATGCAATTTCAGTTTGTCTGAATTGAAAGATCCATGTGTGCATCCACAGGATTCCAGTTTCTGAACTAGAATTATGGAATAACTTCAGAAGTTGACTATCAGAGAAACTTGAAGCACAGCTGGTGATGTCTTTTAAAGCACTGACTGATAATCCTTTATTTTCTTTATATACAGATAAGGTTTTAAAAATTATATTATTACTGTAAGAAGGGTTGGTCTGTTGAGCTGTTGGAGACATTCTAAAGAAAACCTGTTTGGTGGGCCACAAAGCTGACCTGGATATTAGTATGACTGAGCTGTTTCAGAATCTGTTGCGAGAAGAATCTATCAAACAAGCACTTGCCAGCAATAACACTTTCCAGAAGAAGCAAAAAACCAGTATGTTTGCTGCAATGAACAGGAAAATGTATGATATGGTTCGTTAAACAGTTGAGAAAATTAGAAATAATGGAAATTTTTGTACATAGATGTCAGCACTTGGGCCAACTACAATTGATAACAACATTGTAAGTCGAACTAAGATAACAGTGATATAGTAATGATATTGGGAACAAATGAACTAAGGTAGTAAGATATTTGCCAGGAAAGAAAGTATTATGTTTCAGGTAATATGACTCATTGGAAATTTGTGTTTTGTTAGACTGTAATGATATTAACATATGCGGAGTAGAGAAAATACACAGTTTTGATCAAGGCAGTGGAATGATGACAAGACTATTTATGGTGAATGATGACAAGACTATTTATGGTGAATGATGTTATGTAAAGCTATATATTTCTGTATGTGATATGGAGGATGATATACATTATCACCAAGAATAAATGTTACTGATTGTTACAATAGTGTTATTTCTTCCCAGAAAGATTTTGGAAAGAACATATTGCTTTGACATTAGTCAAACATTAGAAGAACATTAGCACTTTGACATTAGTCATTATTACATTAGTCACATTAGTCAAAGTGCTTCACTAAGTGCTTGAAATTCCTGGGATGAGATTGCTAATAACCTTCTTCGCCAAATATTTGCTGAATCAGCAAAAAGTGCTATTACTCCAGGTTCAGCTTTTGGTGTGCAACTAGGGTATTAGAGAAGAATTAACTTTGGATAACAGGTTTAGATTAAGTAATCACAGATAGATTAAATTCAAATAAAATAGAAAGAAACAGTGAACGTGCTCCCACTAAAACTGATCACTTGGACTACCTGTAGTTTGCAGTTCTGTCATCAGTAGTATACAACAATAATAATAAATAAATAATGTTGATGGAAATTATAATTCCAGAAAGAGAAATTTAATGGAGAAAGAGTGCATTTAAAATGCAGCAAGAATTTACTAAATATGAGCTGACTGCACCAGAATTTCTTCGCATGTAATACAAGGGACAGGAGAGATGGTAGATCTTGTCTAGCTTTACTTTACAAGCATATGTGATTCCATATGGAGACCTGTTAAAGAAGATGGAGAATTGTAAAATTATCATACAAATGAAGTACAAAGGAATAGAACATGAGTAATTTTGAAACTGAAAAATCAAATAGTGATGAAATCAAACTGAGATTTTTTCACTGAATGGTGTTGGGGCAGATCTAATTTAATGTTTTCATTAATTACCTTGAGAAAAACAGGAAATCTGACATGATTTCTGATGACAAAACTGGAAAGAAACAACAATACAGCAAAGCATTAAAAACTAACTAAATGATGAGGAAAAGTGCCATAAATAAATAAAGCTTGAAATGCAACAGTGCAAAATTGTGTGCTCACAGTCTAATCACAGTTGTTTCACCTGTAACCCAATAAGTTAGAATTTATTGCAGCAGAGAATAGATGAGTGACTAGATCAGACTCATGTCTGTCAGTGTGATGAGACCATACAACCTGTAAAGTAACCTTGGAATGATCAGGAAATGTATTTCTTGAAGAGATGAAATAAAGTCAATGTTTTTGTATAGGGCATTGTTAAAAGTTAAATCTGCAGTACTCCATACAGTCTGGGTCACATTCAGAAAAGATGGATTTCAGCCTGGAATAATACCTGAGAAGAACTACAAGAAAGATAGGGGAACTGAGAGCATGTTCCTGACAGGAGATTTAAAGAGATTGGTTCATATAGTATTGTAAATTAAAGGTTGAGGGGGATATGACAGATACACATAAATATGTCAGAAAGTAAGCACAAAAGAGCAAGGAGAGCTTTTGTGGTCAAAGGGTAACATTAGCAGAACAACAACTGGTCTAAAATAAATGTGGCCTGGAAGCCTATGATTGTTAGAAAAGCAAAGAAACAGAAGCACTAGGGGCAAAAACCTAAACACCTTAAGGATGTAGTTCCTTAAGTCTGAAGACCTGTGATATGGTGGATCACATTCAGTTTATCATATCCTTTAAGGTTACCTAGGTTATCTTGGCTGGGAGGACAAAGTTATGTTAGTCTTTTTCGCAGTATCATACAACTAGGAAGGATGCATTTCCTTAAGCACACAAAAAAAGAGTAAAATAGAAGGCTTTTTTTCCCCTTTTCCTAAATCCTTTTTGCTTTTAGTAGATTATTCCCTTGAAGAGTATTTCCAACACTGCTTCTCATTCTACTAACTCTTTGCTGCTTTTACTACTATTTATTGTTTCAAGATACACTAGTGTCAAAAACAGTAGAGCTCAAAATGAACCAGAAGTACAGATCACTTCAGATTTTTTAATCCATTTTTGTTTAAGGGTTGTGTGTTTTACAATGTTTAATGTGCTTCCACAATGTTTAATCTAAGTACCATATCCTAAGAGTGAAGAATAGTTCTAGAGTGACATACTGTCCTAAGAGCAGAAGCAACATACTTTCAAGTTAAAAGAAATTAGTGAACCACACATGTTAGAACCTGTGTAGAATAGAATGCCTATAGGGATCTCTTGTTTTTGACAGGAGATATTTATTTTCCTGTCACAATACTGTCTCATTGGCATCAAATAAAAAAAAGAAACATGGAGGGGAAAAGCAATTTGTTGTACTGCTGTTTTAATACATCTGTTGCTGTGCAACTGCATTCAGTATATTTCTTTATATCAAAGGGTCACAGTTCTAGCCAAAGACATCTAAGCAAGAAAGATAGCCTAATTATTTTTTTTGTCTCTTTAAGAGAAACTGATACAGTCCAAGAAATTATGCTTCACCACATAAGTGCTGATGGGAGGAAGTGCGTGAGACTGTGGTTCGTCCTGGATATTAAAATAGTTGTTAAGTATGAATAAGACTGGAGTAAAAAGCTGGGCTATGATCATGTTCAGGATGTTTATAGGAGTTTATACCTGTATAATACATTGTCCTCGTTAGTGCCTATCATAATGACTTTACACCAAATGTGACAAAATTCCCATATTAGCAAGTAAACTGCTTTGTTGCATAGATCATTGTTTTGTACAACTATTTTAACAGTGGTCAAGAAATGTGGATGCCCTCTCCTTTCACGAATCACATAGGAGCTCAAATGCAGAAATCTATAGTATCAAGCCTGTGGGTACAATTGAGCAATTTGTTTTTACTGAAAATTTTCTCAGTATTTCACCTTATCCTGGATCTTTTTCTCAACAGTGGTGATTAATCTATATTTATGAAAGCAATCACCTTTAATATTGTACCTTCAATTTATTTATCTCCAAATAAAGCTTAAAATCATTGGCCAAATCTTTTCTGAGTGTCAATTACACTAATCTCAAAAGAAAAGATTAGTTGGCAAATAGGTCCCATGGTGCCTCTCCTTATTTCTAGGCTACAATAGCAAAAGTTTATCAGGTTTGACAAATCTTGTGTGCTATTTCCTGGGAAGCTCATGGGAAAAATAACGAATTACAATAGACTTGGAACAGTTGTGTATGAATGATTTCCTCACTGACCCAGCTGGTGTAATCTTAAATAGTGTAAAGTGGTTTTATATAGTCTTGATAAAAGTCTTTCTACTGAAAAGTTGTGGTTTTTTCGTTGTATTCTTTTTGTTTGGTTGGTTTTGGTTTTGGTTTTTTTTTATTCTTTCTTTTTTAGTGACAGGGCTGCTTCATTGTCTGGGCTTTTAAGATTGCTTGATGCAGGGCTGGACAGTACATCAACTTTATATGTAGATAAGTGGAAGCCATTTTGCTGGTGAATTACTTCCTTTTTCTTCTGAACAGCTTTAGAACTTGGTGGGTCAGGTGCCTACTGAAAAACATCTGTATTCAAATGCACACAGAAAAGTAGAAAGTTTGAAATGCTAATCCATGGTACATAAATAAATTGCCATTGCTGGAGTTCTCTCTGTTCTTCAGCGGGAGTAATTATCGAGGCATAAACATGGAAGAGAAAAGAATACCTGTTTGAATACCAAGTGAATTTGCCGTGATTACTGGTTTCACAAAGAAGAACACATGAACTCAGAGAGCCAGAAAGCTGTCTGCTGTGATATTCAGATTGGCAGTACATTGCATAGGAAAGACTACCATGTTTCCAACATGGATTTCTGTCCTAGGTAAATTTTGCTTTTTTTTTTGTGGAAGGCTCATTTGAAGTTACTGAACTAACAGAAAAGAAGACTCTTTTAATTGATTTGTGAGCATTCAATTAATTAGAGCAGAATGCTAATTAAATAATTAATATGACTTCCTTAAATAATTAAAATGAATCCTTTTGCAGTGAATAATACCTACTAAGAGCTGTGATTCTGCACCAGCCTTGTGTTGCTGGAAAAAAACCCCATCCCTCCAAAAAAGTAAAATCATATTTTTGCAACATATCTGTGAGACTGTGTGGGCATTCTGCATGACAAATATCAGCAGATTAATGCAGATGTTTTTCAAAGGTAATTAAATTGAAGTGCATAATTTCTCATGATGAGTGGCTAATTACAGACACCAGAGTTGGATAGATAAGAAATACTCAGTACTGTAAGGACAACCAATACAACTGAACCAATTTCAGTACTAGTCTTGTGTCCTAAGATATGTTTAAATAAATAATAGGATTCTGGATAGGAAAACATAAATCACTGACACTACATTTAAATTGATATTCACGTACAACCATATACCACTCAGAGTGCTGAAGCCGATTCAGTGTAGGAATCTCTGTGTATGGATGAGAAGTGAGATGAGTATAGATGAGTTGAGACAGAAAAAAATGTAGAAAAATAAGCAACCTCTAGGCTTTCACTTAAGGAGAAGACATTCAAAGTTCATTTTTCCTTTATTGAAGTCAGACACTTAACAATGTGCTGGTTACAATTTGTTCTGAAGAATGTAGTAAGTATATACTCAAAACAGATACTGAAATATAACATGCCTGTCACAAAATAGACGTGCATTTAATTTTTAGGTAGTTAATAAGTATTTAATAATTACAAATATACAGTTATTGTTAGTGTCAAGTTCAAAGAAGTTTGAATTCCAGTGGTCTCAATTTAGAATAGACTGATTGTACTTTCTTGTTACAGTTTTTTGAATCTAGTATTGGAAAAAAACCAAGGAGATTGAAACAGATCTGTCACCTGACTTCTGATGTGTTGGCTTTGCTTGCGAGTCTGTACACATGCCCTTCATACAATGAAGTATTTTAAATTGTTTTCTCTTGCAATTGCAGTGATCTGGAAAATGATAGCTTATATATCTTGGCTAATGACCAGTAACTGGTCAAGCCTTGATGACTCTGTTTTTTTGCAATCATTGATCAATAGGCTAGTTTATAGCTTCTGCTTATGTATGCTAGATGCTAAGACCTGTTGAGACAGACTAGAAACAAGTCACAAAGACAACCTTAAATACATTTTAAACCCCAAACTAATGTACTAGGGAGTTACTTCTTTAGATAGCTGGTACTATGTGGAAATGGAGATTTAGAGGCTATTTTCTAGAAATTTTATGTGTCTGAGAAATGAGCGTAAGGCTGGTTCTTACCCTCTCAATCTTAGTTCTTGTAAAATAGGGATAATGATACTTCATTGTAAATACCTGTGATAAAACAGTTGTGAATATGTTGCACACAATTGGTTTCATATATGACATTCACACATTATGGAGACATTTAAGCTATACATATTACCTTAATAATGCAATAAAATGTAATTAATTTATAGTAAGTCTTCTATATTGTGTTGTTACATGATTACCACATCCTCCAATATAAAAAAAATTGCCAGAATTCATATTCAACTAGGAAGTAACTTAGGATGTTAAAAGTTACAATGATGTAATCAGCACTATCATTTAGGAAGGGCTATCATTTAACAGTGAAAGAACATGTTTTAAGAATATGTTATAAATAAAATCAGTAACTGAATAAGAAATTTGATGCATTTGCCATTTTGCTTTTTCTCGCATACAAATTTCAAATGTCTGTGTTTTTTTTTTAACTTTCTTTCAATATAATACAGAGGGATGAAAAGCGAATGATAAAAAATATATCAG
This sequence comes from Corythornis vintsioides, assembly GCA_025447755.1. Classification (NCBI taxonomy): domain Eukaryota; kingdom Metazoa; phylum Chordata; class Aves; order Coraciiformes; family Alcedinidae; genus Corythornis; species Corythornis vintsioides. The sequence continues at coordinate 24,351 of JAOEGS010009987.1, read as the reverse complement.
CAGAGAAAACTCTGCAACAAAGAGGAGATGGAAGACACCACACTGCAAGAAAGTTATGATTTGGTTGACTTTAAAGAAATTTATTGTCACAAATCCCGTAACTGGTGTGGTTATTGATGACTACAGGCTATTCAGAAAGGACAGGTGAGGAAGGAGTGGTAGAGGCATTGCCCTGTATGTCTACAAATAGAGTGTGAAGAGATGTCCCTGAAGAATAGGTATGAGCAGATTTAAATCTTGTGTGTAAGAATTAGAAAATGAGACAACAAAGGCCACCTGACCAAGGGGAACCTATTGGCAAAAACTTCTTATTCCAGCTACATTCTCTCATCCTGCTGGGGGATCCACCCAAACATCTGCTGGAAAAATATAAATGAAAGCTACAGCTTTTGTACAGCTACCTTTTTTTTTTTTTTTTTTTTTCTCTCCTAAAAGGAAGACTCCTGTAATTCAGGGAGGATAACTTCTGGAGCGAGGTAATAGACAGCCCAGCCAGAGGGGATATAATGCTGGACCTGATGGTCAGCAATTCAAGTAAACTAATTGGTGATGTCGGGATTGCAGCCTGGGCTGCAGTGATCACACACTGGAGGAATTCACAGTCCTGAGGGATATGGGCGAGAAGCAAAGTCAGGACCCTGAATTTTAGGAAAATAAAATTCCAGCTCTTCAATAAATTAATTAATAGGACCCCCTGAGAAAGCATCCTTTGAGACAAGACAGCAGAAGAGTGCTGTCAGACACTTTACATAAAGCACAAGAGCTTTTGATCCACAGGTGTAAGAAATCAGGCAAGGAAGGCAAGAGACCAGCATGACTGAGTGAAGCCCTGCTGGTCAAACTGAAGGGCAAGAAGGAACTGCACAGGCAATGGAAGCAGGGACAGGTGTCCTTGGAAGAGTATAGGGATGCTGCCTGTTTCTGTAGGGTTGGAGTCAAGAAGGCTTCTTCTGGAGCAAAGAATAACACAGGCTTCTTCCAGCTATGTCAGTCAGAAAAGGAAGGTCAAAGAAAATGTACCTACTCTGATGAGCAAGACTGGCAGGCTGGTAACAACAGACAAAGAGAAGGCTGAAGTACTCAATGTTTCTGCCCCAGTCTTCACTGGCAAACTCTCCTCTCACACCTCCCAAGCCAATGGAACTCAAAACAGAGTGCAGGATGGCATAGTCCCTCATAATGTAAGAGAAGATCAGGTTGATTACTACATGAGGAACCCGAACATTCATAAGTCTATGGTACCTGATGAGAAGCGTCCCAGAGTATAGAGGGAATTGGCTGATCCTTGAATCATAGTATGTTAGGTGTTGGAAGGGACCTCTGGAGATCCTTGAGTCCAACCCCCTGTCAACACAGGAAAACTTGTCTCCAGCAAAGGCTCCTAGGCTTACTATATCATTGGCAAGGGGAGACTGTTTTGCTGCAGAGCCATCATTTCGCTTGCACGCCCTGCTGCCAGCACACGCCTCTCTGTGACAGCCACGGCCTCATTGTGCTCACTCTGAGTGTGGCTTCTGGTTTTGACCCATTTCAATCTCCTGTGGTTCTCCTGGCAATGCACCCAGCTGTGTCAGACTCTCGGCCTTGCATGTAAGAGCTGCTGGCACCTGGTGAGTCTCTGCTTTGATGTAGTTGCCAAGTCACGCTCCATAATAATTGAAAAGTGGCAGTAATGTGAAGTCCTCAGTGGCTGGAAAAAGGGAAACGTTGCATCCATCTTTAACAAGGGTAGAAAGCAGGACACGGAGAACTAACGACCTGTCAACCTGACCTCTGTGGCTGGGAAGATCATGGAGCAGCTCCTCATAGAACATGTGCTAAGGCACACAGAAGATAGGGAGGTGAGTTGAGACAACCAGCATGGCTTCACCAAGAACAAGTCCTGTCTGGTCAAATGTCCTGATCCAACATTAACGAGGTTAGAAGCCATATACCCAAAACAAGTGTAATACTCAAAAGTGAAAGCAGCAACGATAGAACAGAGTAGAACAAAAAGGGTGGAAATTAAGAAAGCATTTGCAAGAATAGTCACCACCCACTTATCTGTGGTGTCCCAGGGTCTGATTCTTTTCATTCTCTCGCAAGCATGCAGGCGTCACACAGCTTTCATAGATTCATAGATTCATAGATATTAGAGGTTGGAAGGGACCTAGAAGATCATTTAGTCCAACCCCCCTGCCCGAGCAGGATCACCTAGAACAAGTCACCCAGGAACACATCCAGGCGGGTCTTAAGTGTCTCCAGAGATGGAGACTCTACAACCTCCCTGGGCAGCCTGTTCCAGAGCTCTGTCACCCTCACTGAGAAAAAATTCTTTCTTGTGTTTACCCTAAA
>JAOEGS010009986.1:0-40372 GCA_025447755.1 Corythornis vintsioides | reverse complement strand
GGGGCTGGGCTCGTGCGGGTGCGGGAGTGGGGGGATCCGCGGGGGGGGGGGGTGGGGGGGGGTGGGGGGGGCCGGGCCGCGGGGGGAAGGAAGTGTAAATTAAACACCCTTCAAGTTTAATCAAGAATTACATGCATTCCTTTGTACTCTTTATGACAGATACCAAAGCTCAACTTACCTTAAGCTTTCCAGTGTTTGCATATGAAGGATCTAGGTAAGATGGATGAAATGTAAAATAGTGCTTTCATAATTCTGTGGCCTTCTTGCTGTGGGACAGGACAATGCTGCCTTTATTTCCAGCACCAAACTGCTTCGCAGCAGTGTAAAGTTCCTGGAATTCACTGAACACACTGCAATGTCATTTCCACTGAGGAAAGCAAAGGAGCCAGAGTCTCACTGGCAGAGCTTTTCCCTGTTCTGCAGGTGAAAAGGTTATGGCAGGGTCTGGGGTGCTCTGACCAGGGTCGGGCAGGTGCCCAGCTCCTGGAATTGCAGGTGCAACCAATCTGCTAATGCTCTCTGCAACGGGCTGCTGCCAGAAGAGAGCTGATGGAGCTCCTGCCTCCCTAGGAGGTGGTGGAACCGTATCCCCATGAGTCAGGAGGCAGGGAGGTCAGGTTTAGATGCTGGCAGTGCTGATCTACTTGTACAGGCCAGGCCGTGGGTGCAGAGCAACGATGAAAAGGTGATGGGGATCTGCAGAGCAGCCTTGGGTGGCACTTGGGGCAGGTGGCAGCTCATCAGCAGGGCTGAGCGCTTCTGCAGAGCTCGGTGGCCGGTCCTTACCCGAGGCAGAGGCCGACCCACGGTATCCGGAGGTAAAACTCCCTTTGATAACTGCAAATGGACTCAGCTCCGCCGTGGGAAGGGCTCGGGAGGGACGAGCTGCAGTAACCTGCAGTAGCCGCGGGGAGGCGACAGGAGCCCGGGAAAGGGTTGCTGCGGGAGCCGGGAAAGCCCCGCGCCGGCCCCTCCGCCCGGATCCCGGAGCCGAACGCGGAGCCTGTCCCGCTGCTGGAAGCTGGTGGGAGGGAGATCTCTGAAACTCGCCTTGTGCGGGGAAACGCCTCACTAGTGCAGCGGGGAGAGCGCAAAGGGGTCCGGGGCCGCCAGTTACCGAGTCCATGTGGCGAGGGAGGGCTGCGGGGCTGGGCCGGGACTGCAACGCCGGTTCGTTCTTTCCGAATCAAAATTCTTACGTGAGCTAAACCTGAGACTCGCCACCCTTCTCTTCCGCACGGTACTCCGAGTTTTTCTCTGGTGCTGGTTCTAGACACGGGACGGTCCCGAGAGCCGCTAAGTCTCGCCCACTCTGGAGCAGGGTTTTTATCGTGTGTCAGACGGGGCCGTGTCCCCCCAGCCTCGGTGGGGCCCGAAGGGCTGCCGTGCACCGGGGCTGCCTCGCCAGGGAACCGCTCGTCCTTCGCTCCCCCTCGAACCGCCAGTGTCCCGGGCGGGGGATTCGTGGCTCCCGGACCCGCCAACTGCTGCGTGGCGGGCAAGGTCTGGTGTCCTGCAAGTCGTACACACTGCCATGTGCCCGTGAGTCGCTGTGGAAATCTGCTCGTGTCTTCATTCAGCTACGACTACATGGGGGGGGGAAAAGGTCAAACCACAATTCTGTAACATCTGCTTTATCCAGAGCAAAGATTTATTCACTGAAAAGATTCCTACATATCCAGAATTTCATTAGCATAGAGTGCACTCTTCTTACGTGTTTTGTTTTTGTTGTGGTTTTGTGGGTTTTTTTGCTGGTTGCAAACTAATACAGAAACTGTTGTTAATACTAACAATTTTTAATTAATTTAATAGCAATTCTGGAAGACACTCAGTTGATAGAAAATATTAAAAAAAAAATCTTTACTGTACAAAGTTTACATCACATTTAAAAAGAAAACGTGTCCATTTTCACCATATTAGAGACTCCATTTACATTCACTACTGACGTGTGGCTTTTGTAGCAGCATTGTACAGCCAGCTTCACATTTACAGTCCGAGGTGGTATGGATGGGCCTTGCCCTGCCCCGCCCCATGCCCTCCACCAGCACATGGCGTGTGACCGGGGAACGAGGCGACCCCGCGGCTGCAGCTTCGTTCGCAACGCGCCAAGGGGCACGAGAGCTCCGCTGGTGTCGGTGGGTGGCCCCGTCTCATGCCAGCTGATTACACTGGGAGTTGTCCCAGAGGCAGCTGCAGCCTCTCCTCTTGTACACTGGCTCCAGGGGCTGGGCTTTGCTTTCAGGAGCGAGTTGTGGATGTTAAACACAAAACCGAGGTCGGGTGGCATTAGAATCCCAAATGTCATGGTTATGGGCAGGTTTTGAACCCCTTGCTGTGCTCAGGAGGGGAGCAGCTGGGCTGTGTTCCCAGCAGGGTCTGCGGTCTTGCCAGCCGGTGTCTGAGCTATACCTGAGGGCAGCCGCAGGAAGGACAAAAGGCGATTCCTTGCTGGTTTTTCAATGACTTTGTTCTAATCCGGCTGTTCATTCAGCGCTGGCTGCCCTCCTCCTAGCCAGACATCTTAACAGGAAAGCTCTGAGAACACAGTGCTTTGCGCAGCACCCTCACTGCTGATGGCTCAGCAAGGAACTCCGACTGCCTGCAGGCTAGGTGGCCAGTACTCACTCCGGGCACTTTGGGGTGTCCCAGCTCTCGGGACCCGCTCACGCACAGTTGGCAGGAACAGCCAGACAGCTCACCCACGCTGCTGCCCCTCGCATATGGAGCCAGCAGAAGGCGGGGCTGGGAAGCGACACCGAGCAGCCAGCAGCAGCTTCTGCCCTGCCCTACGGCAAATGCCACTGCGGAGGGTGCCGGCCGAGGGGGTCGCCACGTTACAGGAGCAGGCAGAGCTTTTCTACCTGCTTGAGGTTTGTGCTGCTGCTATTGAAGTGGTACGTGCTGGGAAAACAACCGCTTAGAACTGCTGACACACAGAATTACTGTGAGAGAACAAACAGTAGCAAGTCTTGCAGAGAACCAAGTGGTGCCAGTTAAATAAACAGAGTGGCTGGGGGGGATTCATTTGCTCTATGGAAGTGGGGGAGAGAAAGGAAGGTCGAGTACCGCAAAGCCACACTTGGCTGCTTACCCTCTGTATCTGGGACGTGTGTAAGAAGTCCCTCTATCAAAACATTTATGAATTTGTAAGAGAACACACCCAACCTGTGTGCAGTGGCAGCAAAGCTCTCTGCTCAACAGAACTCGGCCATATTTTTTGTCACTTTATTTTCTTCAGAAGTCACCTGCTGGCAAGTAGCCAAAGGGAGCAGTGGTCCCTTTGCCTGACTTAGAGGACTCGGAGGCTCCTCTGCCTGTGACTCTCATGTCAAACCCTGGTGATGACACTATCTGTGCGACAGGGGTGGGTGTAACACACTAGTGCTGTCAGAGAAATGGGATTTGGTGACTTCCAGGGAGTCCCAATGAAAGCTCTCAACAAATCCAAGTGAGGACAGACAGGCTCTGCGTGGTTATTGTGTGACAGGATGTTCTCCACTGCTGTGGCTGGCAGAGACAGTGAAGCCTTTGCTAACAGTGCCTCCTGCAGTTCGTTTGCAAGGGGATGATGCATCTGTGGCCTAAATGTGGCCGTTGGATATATCCTCTGTGACCTGCCTATCACCTTGGAGAGGGGCTCTGTGTGTCAAGGGATTTGCCTTAAAATTAACCTTTGGAACCTCTAGACCGATACACGATATTCCTGGTAATTCATAATTTTCTTCAAAACAAGAACTTTAGTCCTGCAATGTCTTTTCTTCTAGAGCTGATAGGGTGACTGGGGCAGCAAGAGGTGAGGTTGGTGGGTCAGTGGTTTATTTCCAGAAATGCTGCCAGTTGAGGAGACTAGAACTTGTACCTAAACTCTCACAAGACTAATCTGGCCCCTGTGTGCAGAGCTGTAACAAGTCATGGAGTTGGTTTGGTTTTTTTTAAGACCAGTGAATCTAAAGCTTCCTCCAGGATTGTGTAAGATCAAGCAGCTTTTACAGAGTTCTGTGGAGAAGAGTGCTTGAGTCTGTCACTGAGACAGCCACGGGAGCAGGAGATCTGTACTAGTGTCACTTCAGAGCTTGGGCCAGCCCTGTGGAAACAAATCTCAGGGCTGGAGGGCTGGTTTGGGCAAATCGCAATGTGCAGGATCTATTTCCTAACTTAACGAGAGCAAAATGCAGCCTGTGACTCCAGGCCCTTGTCTGAGATCCATCTCTGTTCTGAGACCAGCCCCTTCCCCTATTCCTGGGGAAAACAAACATTTTGAAGGCAGAGGAGATGAAACTAGAAATAGTTTGGTTTTTTTTTTCTCAGTGCTATTTGAGAATGGCTGTAGTTGATTAACTTGATTCACTGTTTTATTATGTTTAAAAAATATATAGTTCACACAAAAGTATCATGTAAACATTCTTTAAATAACTGCTGGTGCTCAGGCAGAATGCAGCCTTGACAAACCCAGGGTTGTGCAGGGAGAGTTGTGCAGCTCTCGGCTGTGGCTGCACCAGCTCCATAGCTCGGGAGGTTGAGTGAAGGCTCCTGGTGCTGTGTGGGCAGGCAGGTGGAGGGGCAGTGCCATGCTACAGCTTTTGGTTACTTGGTTCCAGGATTCCCAAGCCAAATCTTTCAAAACGCAGGACAACTTTGCTACTGTTAATGCTGAAAAGAGTGGGGAGTGAGAGGAGAAGGGAGGGGGAAAGAATTACTTATTTTTAGGTGGTTTTTTTTTAACAAAGCTACAGTCCTATAAAAGGGACTAACATCAGGTTAGATTTTGACCTCCTACAACTTGAGATTGCCCAGAAAAGAGGCTTAAGTAATTAAACAGCAAACACATGAACTTATTCATGCCAACAGTGGAAATGCAGCACAAATCTGATTTGCCTCAAACTGGAGAAATGGGATGTTTTCCCAATGTGGGGAGAAGCCCAACACTTCTTTTCAGTGGGCACTTTGATTCCCTGCATTAGAAGGGAAGGAAAAACTGACTTGGATAATTTCCCCTTCAGCAGAAAGGGATGTTTTGAAAAGGTTTAGGCATTGGTTAGAAAAACCCAACCCAACAAAACCAGTTTGCTCCCTGTTACAGGCTGTAGTGAGTGCCTGAAAACCTTTTCCTTCACTCTTAGCCTGTGAGCATCACTAGAAACATCTCAGTGCCAGCTGCCTTCCTCTGCACGCTCCAGTGCCAGCCTGACCATGAGCTCTTGGAGAGAATGAGTGTGTAGGTTCATTTGTCCAAGCTGAAGACAGGAGAACCTTCCTGGCTCTTGGTGCACATTCCCCTCTGTCCCTGCCTTCTCCCCTCCAAAACAAGATGATTTTTCAGAATTGTAAATGGGTAAAGAATGAAAAAAAAAGACCTTTTCTGAAAAGGCACATATTTGCTGTGTTACCTACAGTTCTGCAAAGCCCCGAGCATTAAGTCAGATGTTTTGCTGAACAGGGGATGTAAACAGAAGTAAATGACAGAATTCACAGCACTAGATTTGCAAAGGGAGGAGGAATGAACAGGTGCTCTTGCTTTCCTCTTCTTTTTCCAGCACTGTGGCCGATCCAGTTCTGGATGCCCCTTGTGACCTGGTCCCCAGTAGGCCAAGGGCCGGTAACCTGCTCCAGGGACCATCCTCCTTCCCTTGCAGCCCTGCACAAGCTTCATTCAGTCCCTAACAAGACTGACCCCGGCTTCTGTGCCGGCTCTGCTCCCCAGGCAGAACCAGCACAACCTGGCCCTTAACCCCTGCTGGTCTGAGGTGCAAGTGGAAATTCGGCTGTGCCCATGGAAAGGTCCCTGTTGCCTTCAGCCACAAAGCCACAGTCCAGCACTAGGCAGGACAGGCCTGCAGCTGGAAACTGCATCCCTCTGCCCCACCAGACCTACAGGACATGCACAAGTCACACCTGTTTCAGGAACCCCTCTCTGTGCTGGGCAGGACCCGCAGCACTCGCTGTGCTGGCACCTGGTTGGTCAGAGAACAGAGCACCAGAGCCTATCCAGGAGGAGGGTAGAGCCTGCTGAAATGCTTCAGGAGTGAAAGGTGGCCACGTTGTTAGACAGGAACTTCTTGCAGACAGGAGTTGTTATTCAAGCTAACAGCCCACACCAAGCGGAAAAAGGCAGAAAAGGAGGATTCAGATAAAGTGTTGATTATGTCCATGGGTTAATTTCGTGGTTTGGTTTTGCTTTTTTTTTTTAATGGAAGGTGATTGTCCAAGTTGCCGGTTAGGATACAACACATGGAAGCATGCAAGGTGGAGCCCGTTATTGCACCAGTAGCTACAACCTACAAAGAAATGGGGGAGGGAAGGGAAAAAGACACCATGAGAGTTAGTTTTTTCAGTTATTTAAAGCAAGCCCTCGAGAACTGCATATTACAAAGGTTACACCAGAATAAAGCACAGGGTTAGTGTGGTGCTTCCCCAAGGGTTTGTCAGAGGGGATGTGAATGTGTCCTTAGAGGCTTCTGCATCTCCAAGGAGCCACTGAGAGCCTCCTGCGTGTGACTCGATGTACCACAGCCTGCCGGGGAGGGACCACAGCTGAGCTCCTGCACTTCCCTTTCAGTGAGCACTAATTCAGGTGGTAATTAATCCTGACACTTCAAGTACTTCTCCCCTGTGAAATGCTTTGACAAAGTCGTAAAGTCTGAAAATTGGCCTGAACCATTCATGGGGGCAGAAGGGGGTATCAGTCCATCTGGCCAGGCAAAAATAGCATAGTTACTGCACAGACATCACTCTGCAGCTCCACAAGCTGCTCAAGAGCAACTCCCTATGGAAACATTAATCCTGAAGAATCCATTGGCAAAGGGCTCTGGAATTGTGTGTTCTCAGGAACTGACCAACCCAAGGGCAAGCTCAGCCTGTTACTTCATTTGCCACGCCAGGTTAGAAGAGAGCATGGGAGTGCAGCCCCAGGCCCTGGGTCTGCCTGCGGGGCAGGGTAGGTGTGGAAAGGTGTCCGCTCATCAGAGGTAAAGACCCAACACAAGTGGGTGTTATTCTGTAGAGAAACGAGGGTACAAAGCTGGCACAGAACCACGGTGCTGGAGCACAGGGTGCTCCTGTGGAAAGCTGCTACTGAGGCCATGGCTGCGTCACGCACGTGTCCTGGCAGAAGAACCACTGCCTTTGTCACGTAACACGATTTACACCCAAGGATCAGCCTCTGAGGAGAGGGAGGATTAATTTAAAAACCCAGGAGGGAGCGTCACCAGCAAAGCTGGGTGACCTGCAGGGACAGGCACAGGAGAAGTAGGGGCAGCTGAGCACAGAGATGGCCAGTGCAAGCCGGGCCAGGCGACAGGGCAAGGTGAGCTGTAGGCCAGAAAGGAAGGCGCCTTGTGTCACAGGGGCTGCAGAGGACAACTGCCCAGTGTTGGGTGACATCAACTCCGTGTGGCATCGTTTAAGCAAACAGCATTAAAAAAAAAGCAAGCACACTCCTGTAGAACCAGGAGGGAACCCCAGGCAGCTGCAGGTGTCAGTGAGCATTCCATTTGGTCCTCATTGGTAAGGGGAGGACACAGGCTGGGAGCAGCATTCTGTGTTTTCAAGCTATTAGAGACCACAGTGGATCAGGGATCCAGTACAAGTGTGAGGGAAGTTGCATGAGAGACAAACGGTGACATTTCCAACCAAAACCCCCACCCTCCACAGCATAAAATGCCACAACAGTCACCAGTAAGCAAACAGAAGCATTTAGTTAGTTAGAAGGTATTGCAGGAAGATCATGAAGGGTTATGGGAAAGAAAGGGGCAGAATAAATAACCGAAAAAGGGAGGAAAAAAAAAAATCCCAGGGAAACAGTGGCACATTTTTTGGTCCTGCCCTTCCTCAGTCAGTACCATTACAGGGGAAATTCTAACCCCTGTAGGGTTAGTGTGGGCCCTTCCCAAAACTGCTGGTAGATACTCTCTGAAACCAACCATGAGCTCAGCAAGTGATCTGCAGGAGGGAGGAGAATATCTTACAGTAGGAAACTGTCTGAAGTAGGAGAGCTTATTTGCCTCATTTCCTAGGAACTAGCAAAGGGGTCAAGCAGCTGCTGCAGTCCCACCTGAGGCCTGTCAGCCCCCGGGAAGGCAAAATAAAGCACAGAAATGATTGGTTGGCAAATTCTGAGCAGCATAAACGTTGTTAACAGCAGCAAATACTCACTCAGCAGACTTCCAGAAATGCCCTGGGTGGGAGAGCCGTCGGTTCAGTTTTGGCAGCTTCTCAAGCATATCCATCAGGACAGTGAAGCTCGGCCTCTCATTGAGATCAAACGCCCAGCACGCCGAGAGAATTTCCTGCAAAGGGTGTTTGTGGTTCACTATCTCCACTTAGGTCACAGGTCAGCTGTGCAGACCAAGCAATGGGCCAAACACTGATTTGTGTAAGCCCAGCCTGAGATGCTGTTTGAGGTCTTGGACATTCTTATAATCAGAGTGCCCTGCATACTACGGGATGTTCATGTCTGTTAGATAGAAGGGGCAGAGGCTCAGTATCCAAGTTGGTGCCCCATCCTAATCTGTTCTCTTTCCTGACCTTTACCTTTAGAGTTATAATTTGAGAAAAAGAAATCTCTTTTTTAAGCAGCTCCCTCTTTTCCTGATAAATAGCTGTATGGAAGGATTCCTGCAACCAAGGTACTTACGTTGACTTCCTTCCCCAAACTAACAGTTGCAAGGACTTGCTTCACTCCTTCGCCACTTCCAATCTGCCAAATGAGCGCCTCTGCAGGCTGGTTCTTGAAAGGCCATTCTCTTGCTTGGAGCTCATACCACACAGTCCTGCAACATCAACAGACGAATCAGGCCTTTGCCTGCTCTTAAGAGAAAGGTACAAGCCCCTGATACTGTTCCAAGTCCTCCAGATAAGCTCAGGAGGGTGTGGAAGGCTGTGAAGCAGATCCCTCCCACCACACACACCTCCTGCCCATGATTTTTGCAGTAGATGAGAAAAATCCACCCCAGCTAGAACCCAGAGTCTGTGAGAAGAGGACCACTGACCGACAGGGCTCAGGACTGTAACCAGTCTTGTTTAGAAAGCTCCTGGATATTCCTCTTACCCAAAGGCATAGATATCTGCAGCTTTGGAGAAAGGCAGCTTGTCTTCATCTTTGCCAGGGGCCATCTCACGCACAATCTCTGGAGCCAGGTAGCACAACCAGTCATGAGGCAGCTTCAGTTCGTTCTCCCGCCTGAGTTCCAAAGGAAGAAATGGTGCTGAACTTCCCCAGGACACAGCATATGGCCCACATCTGTGCCTCACCTAACACCCTCCCTTGACTCAGATGTTTTCACTGACATTTCCTTTCTCATTTTCTTTCCATATGAAAAAATACACATGGTATTAGCCTGACTCTCCAGCTCATCCTTGGGCTTAAAGTTTTCCTGTTCTGTGTTTGAGCCTTACTCCATACACAACTTCCTAGCAATGTGCTGCAGGAACTGTAGAAAGAACTTTGCTTAAACAAAACTAAAAAAAAAAAAAAAAAGCAAAAAAAAAAAAAAAAGCATATTCCAAAAACTTGTGTATGCACTAAAGCAGTCACCACTACTCACTCACACTGAGCAACACATCAAAGCATTCCCCTATCTGATCATTATTTATCATTCTACAAGTGGACCAAACACTAAGACCTCCACTTACCTTCCTTCCTGAACCACACCCGAAATTCCAAATAATCCAAAATCAGTGATCACAACTTTCCCGTTGTCATAGAAAACATTCTTGGATTTCAGGTCCTTATGTACAATCCCCTTTGCGTGAAGATACCCCATGCCCTGGGAAATATATGCAGACATGTAAATGTGGGGGGTTTTTCATTACAAGCCTCTCAACTCTGGGCGTGCTTTGCTTTCTGATACATTTTACTCCAGCATAGATGATTAATTGTGAGTGTGGCAAGGGCAGCAGCAGATTTAGGCAGGAAGGCTGCAGGGGAGCAGATCTCAGTTCAGTGCATTCCCACTCCGCGCGGAGGGCGGCTGGAAGGGTGCTCGGGTGGAGCAGTAAGTGGCTGTGGACTTCTCAGTTCTGAAGGAGTCGGTGTAAGAACACTGAACAACTGACACTAAATTCACAGGATATTTCTGTCAGGAAACAGCAGCTTTAGAAATGTTGTTTCTCCCCCCAGACAGGCCCTTCACTTACTGCCTGTTACATCAGCACTTTTTTCCAGCCAACTCTGAACATCTCCTGCTGCAACACAGTGTTGGGCTGCCGAGGCTCACCCAGCCTGCTGAGCTGTGCAGCCTCTGAGCTCCTGCCCAGGGCCCTGCCCAGAGAGCAGCTTTGTTAGTATAACACCCATACCTTGATGATCTCCTGGGCTATCTGTCTGGTCTTGTTAATGTCCAGGGATATCTTGGGGTCCCTTACGAAGGAGTGAAGTGTTCTTCCTTTGCAGAAGCTGCAGGAAAGAGTAACAGCAATCCTTATAAAGGTCTTTAACATATCAGAGAAAGGAGAATGTAATACTGGATGTTCAGCTGGTTTTGTTACCACGTTGGCAGAATCCAAATTCCAACTTCCTCTGCTCAGAAATGTCATTTTGAAGAAATTTAAGGACATGATTTACTTCTGTGTGGGTGTGCATGTGTACAGGAGACTTATTGTTAAAGTGTGCTCAAGGACACCCAATAGATGTTTACACGCTTCTTCAGACCCCAGTTGTTGTCACACTGCTCTGACCAATCAAGTCCAGCTTTCAGAATCTGAACACCAGCTTCTGCTGCTGGTGCTACTGGTCACTTAAGCAGGAAACTCCTGGAACCAGCGATTAGAAATGACCAAGCACCTCCCTGCCAGACCGTGAGAACAGCATGGCCCTGGCCTGACTTCAGCCTGCACTTGAACATTCCCAAAAGCTGCTATTTAGGGCTAAGTGACCCTCATCTCAATTAGGTACTGAAAATGGAAGAGAGGAGGAAAATAGTAACGTTTTTGTTTAGTCAGCAGGTGTCCCCAAGAGGAACAGAAAGGACAAGAGAACTGTTGCACTGTCGGCCTCCCACATTGGCTTATTGTCACTTTGCTGAACTGGAACCATCTGGAACTAGATGGAAGAGGAACAGCACGTTCCAGATTATTTTCTCCTTTTTGAATTGTAACATAAAACAATTCATAGAGAAAAAGAAAACTGACAAAACATATATTTACATTCCATAAAAGGAGACAAGCCTGGTATCCAAAACCCTGAGCTACACAGACTGCATTCCTGCCTCCTCCTGACTGTAGTGAGAGGTTTCTTTTTATACATTAAAACTAATTATCATCTATTTATGGAATGTGAACATATTAAAAATCATACTAGGATGCTACATCCTTACCTGGTAATGATTGCTAAATGAGGAGGGTTCATGCAAGCTCCCATGAAAAGTACCACGTTCTCATGCCGGGTCTGTCTGTAGTTCATCACCTCCTTTTTGAAGAGCTTGAGATGATCCTGATTGTTCCCATCAATCTCCAGGAGCCTGATGGCCACTTCCCCATGCCACTTCCCCTTGTAAACCTTCCCCCATCGTCCTTGGCCAATAGGATCCCCCAGTTCAATCTGTTCAAAGGGAATGTCCCACTCCTGCAGGTAGACACTGGTCTGGCTGGGTTTGCGATAAATCATGCCTTGCAAGTGTGGCCGTCTGTTTGGCAAATCTTCCACCTCATCCTCATCATCTTCAGGTTCTGATTTATTAGTCTCTGGTTCTTCCACCTGCTGACAGGAAGAGATGGGGAAATGTAAACTGAGAGTCCCATCTGAGGGGCAGAGGCAGCCATGGCTGCTTTGAGAGAGCTCCAGGGGTCAGATGTTTGCATTTGACTGCAGCTCTCGAAATGCATCTCATAGGACAGAGTCATCTCAGACAGCTACGGAAAGGGAAATATCTTCTATATGTCAGTGAACACAGGGGAAGGCAAGAAAGGCTTTACCCCATAGACAGGTAAATCTGTATAAGCAGTATTAACATCTAGGTGCTCAGCATCTCTCAGGATTTGGCCTTCAGTGTGGGCTACAATGCTACAGAACATTCCAAATGGAAGGGTCAAGAACCTCTTTGTTCTTCAAATAAAAGTGGGTGTTGGGTTTTCTGACATTGCTAAAATTCTCCTGTTACAAGTGCTCCAAAACTTCACAAGTTTGACACAAAATCCAAGCTTTCTACTGAAGGCATCATTGCCTCTATTGCTTTACTCGTCCCTATAGAAACCCATTCCCATGTTCCCAGTACAAGCTGAACGCATGCTCTGGGGCTACCAACACCACAGGCTCTTGTGCAGAGGCATGGGAAGGCTCTCACATGCAAAATGAAGCCCGTGAAGGATCTAGAATGAGCAGATCTGACCACTGGTAGTGCCTACACATGCAATATATGCAGATTTGAGGTCTGCAGAGCAGTTAGCCTTCCCAACTCCAGCACCAGCCCTGCAGCTCTTCAAACGGAAAAACTGAGCAAGCCACAAGTTTGAAAAATACAATCTTAGCCCAGTCAGAAAAAGTGCAGCATCATTACAAGCAGCTGCTGCAGCCCACTATAGACCCATCTCTCTGCAGCTGGGGTCTCTGCAGTGTCAACAGGTGAGTGGAGCCGTAAGACACAGACAGCCCACAATCCTCCCTCTGTGGCACATTCAATATGGCACTTCTGATGGAAACAAAGGGCAAACCAGCAAACCCACCTCTGCTTCACACCCAACTCCATCCACGTCCGGCTGCCGATCGGCACTAACAAGAGAAGAGAGGTTTATGACTGTGTATCCCCACATCAGGACAGCGGGGTGAGCACATGGGGGGCTGAGCGCAGGGGGGCTGAGCGCAGGGGGGTTCAGTGTGCATGGGGGGCTGAGCGTGCACGGGGGGCTGAGTGTACGGTGCAGGTGGAGTGTGGGAGGCAAACAGAGCTTGACAGCGCTAGAGTAGGTCAGGGGAAACACAATTACTGCTCCCTTAACAGATAAGGGCTCTCTGAGCTCACTTTAGCAAATGAGGGGCAAAGACTTTGAAGCCATTTTCAATGCCTAAGTGGCAGGAATTGATCTGGCCATGGCATGGCTACAGTGTGACAAGGTGTTCCAGAAAGGGCAGTTCCCACTGCTCCGGCTGAAACACCCCAGTGGAGAAGCAGCTGTGAGTGAGGCAACACAGGCTGAAAACTTCCGTGTGCCCTACAATTCGGGTCTTTAAAATGATGTTGGTTTGCAGCCAACTGTGCCACTTTCTTTATCTGTGAAACTCTGTGATTTCTGTGTCACTGGACAGTTCTGATCTGGGTTCTGCACACAGAACCAGCACTGGCATGGACTTCTTACCGTCCCCTTTAAAAATCATACTCGGCTCTATAAAACTGGGAATAACAGTATCACCCTTGCTGATCAAAATTATCCTGTGAGTTCTTAGATGATAAATTCAGTTCTGGTCCTCACATAGTGCTTCCAGGCTGACCTGATGATTACCAGGTAAACACCATGCAAATAAAGGAATTTAAAATGGTACTTACTTAGTGTCTGCAGCTGTTTCTGAAGGCTGCGCTATTTGTGCAGGACTGGGAATTTCTGAGAAAGTAGAAACATTTTACATACACATTTTACACTCTAATCTCTTACAGACTGGAAGTTTTAACATGTCAATAATGATATTTGCTTCTTATTTGGGACTTGTAAACTCAACTCAACCACAGTTATGTTTTAACACTTCTGTTCATTTAAAACTATGCTTTTATTTCCTAGTCCTTACATGCCCATATACTGACCAAGGCCTGTCTTATTCTCATTCGCCTACTTATCTGGACAGTCTTTCAAGGCAAGTCCTTGTCTGTGAACTGCTCACATGCCTTCAAGTTGCCTTGGACAACCCGAAATATTGAAATCCTCACAGAACTAAACCATCTGAATTTAATGGAATACACGACATTGGTCAAGTGTTCCAAATGCACCTTGTCTGTGCAGTGTCACCAGGGCACAAGAAATTCAGCTTGGGTTGCAAATCCTTCCAAAATTCAGAATAAATACTCTGTACATCCTACACTTTTTTTATCAATTCTCACTTTGGAAACAAACAAACTTGTTTCTAAGAGTCCATGAACAGCTGACTGAGAACAGTTTGTATATACAAACCCATATCTGAATGCTGTGCATCCAGTTAAATCCCATAGGCAAGAATCTCAGCTTGTACAGGTTCTCTCAGCACTTTGGACTGGCAGTGTCCATTTATACTTCCTGCTGCAGAACCCCAAACATGAGCCTTCTTAAAGCAGACCACGGCCCTGGATAGAATCCCCCAGCAGAAAGCCACTGGCTTACAACTCAATATTCACCATATATTTAAAGTATAAAAAGGTATATATATTTTAACTGTAGTATATAAAATTCATCACTACCTCACATTAGGAGAGAGAGACCTGAATGACACAGTGAGATAAGAAAAATGTTGAATTGTTTTAGATACTTTTTCCTTTTTTTTTTAAAGCAGAATTATTGTTCTCAGGCAGCATGCAGAAGTTTACAAACAAGTTACTTTTTGGGTGCAGAAGCTGGTTAGTTTAAAAGAATCAACTCACCTGGGAAGATAAATTGTTGTCTATGCTGAATGTAGTAGGCAGCTTTATTTTTAATATTAAAAAAAAAAAAAAAAAAGCAAAAAAAAAATACCAGAAGGAAAAAAACCAAAACACAAACATGTTAGAGGATGATCAGCAAGTGCTCCGTACTCATTCAATGAATTGGTCCCAGCTCACTGCTGGGATACTGATTAGTGGATTATCAGCCTGCTCAGGGGGGTGAATTACAGCACATGCATTTCTGGCAGACTATGACAGGTGACACTTCTCAACTGAAAGCTCTGTTACCAATGAGCAAACAGCCCCGTGGGAACACAGACATTTGGACTTCAAGTGGCAGAAGCAAATTTAGAGAAGCCAGGAACACTACAACATAGGCCCAGGCAAGGCTGGAGCTTTGATGCTCTCTCAAGTCTTCAGCTTTTCTGAGATGCACCCAGGGCAGCTGAAGCTCACCAGCCATCTGCAAGCATTTTTAACTTCAGTGAACTTGAGCAGTATGTCCTAACACAAAGCAGTGGCAGAAGGATCCTCGTACTGAGCTGGCTCTGCTTCTGCTCCCTTTGAATGGGCTAAAATAGCAAGCTTCACTCACAGATCAAAAGCTTGATGAAGTGTTGAAGGCCAGATGTAGCAGCTACTGCGCAGCACATGACTGCATTTCCAGATCAAAGGAATTAAATTTATTCTTACTATGAAGATCTTTACCCTTGACAGAGGTTCTTGCCTCTATCAACTTTGGTACAGACTACACATTTGGGTTCTTAATCTGTAAAGTACGTAGGGTAAATTCTTTTCCACCATATGTCTATGTCAGTGGTCTAAAGATGAATGTTGATTGTTGGTTATCTTTTGGAAGGCCCTGGTAAAGTAATTCATTCCAGTTCTTGCTTTAATGTCTTGCTCTAGCAATTAACTGACTCATGGTTTAAAGGCACTGGGAACCAACTGCAGCAGGCAGAGTGCATTTTACAATACAGTGAGAAAGCAGAGGAGAAAGTACACAGGCTTTTTTTTTTTCAGGAGAAAATTAAAAGATCAAATCATTTAAAGAAAGGTGACATTACTCAAAAATCTGCCTCCTGCAAAGGTATCTTAATACCACTTAAAACTTAAAAGAAAATGGTCTGTTCTTACATCAGACAAGAAGATACGCCTTCACACCTTGCTTAAGACACAACCATGTATTCAGAAACCTGCAGCTGCCTATGAAGTCTTGGTCAGCCTCTGCTTGCAGAGGCCCTTCTGATCTTGGCAGAGGTCTCCTGAAAGAGAAGTTTACCTGGAAAGTTAAACCGGCCATCCCTCTGGCCCATGGGAGATGGGTTTGGGGGAGGTGTTGCACTGGGAGGGTTGGAAGACTGGAAAGGTGCTGGAGAAGATGGTGTGGATGAGGTTGTAGAAGAGGGGTTACTGCTAGAGTCCAGGTGATTTATTGCTGGGGGATGCTCCTGCAAAGCAAGGAAAGTCACTTGTGAGAAAACAGTAAAGAGAGAAAGAATTCTCCCCAACATTTACTGTACAACAGAGAAAGGAAAGCTGTCAATCACAGCACAGCCGTGATCACAGACTAGTTTTTCTTAGTGAGTCTGCAGCTAGAGCTGGGCACAGCCCATGTTTTATGAGGAGATGTCACATACCAAGATCTCCTTTCCAACTCCAGGTGCCATTCTTGCTCCAACCAGCAAGATACTGCTACCACTTCTCCTTACTGTAGGTCCTCAGTGACTTACAGACACAAACCTCATTCAGTCACATGTACCTTTTTAGTGAGTGCTTTGGGAAGAGTTCCAAACTGTGGTTCTGTTGGTCTGTCCACTGGATTATTGATATCAGAAGGGACAGACTCTGTTCTTCTTATTTTTGGTACTGAAAAACGGGTTGGAGAAATGAGAAAAAAAGCTTTAATCAATCTCCTTATTCTTTGATACCATCAATTACATTGAAATGCTAAGAATTTGTAGAAAATTACTTACTGGGAATTAAGGATATTCTACAAGCAGGTGCTTCTTTAGTACATTTGTTATGACATTTTAATCTGAAAGAGAAACATTACATGTTAAATAGCAACTTGTTCTTTCCCCAGAAGATGACGCCTACCCTTAATTTGTAATTCTTATGCTAATCTCTGAGGCAGCTCTGGAATGCTCAGGGCCCAGAGCAGATTCATATGAAGAATCCTATTATGTGTGTCATTAGGCTAATGAAAGCCATATACATATCTTAGCATCTGATTTCTTTTTAATGTAGCTACTTTCACTGACTCCCATCCAGTGACAGTGCAGCACTAACATCTCAGTGCTCTGGAACAACCACCCAGAGAACAAAACTAAAATCCTGGCTGTTATTTAGGCATCCAGCTCCCACCAACAGATGCCCGTGGTCGGGTGGGAAACCTGTGGCGGGGAAATAAATGTGGTTCATTCATCTGTCAGGCTGCCAACCTGGAACATATTGTGCCAGAGCATCCCTTTGCCAGTTCAGAAGCTGACTAGAAGCATGATGCCACTACTGAGAGGGCATCACACAAAGAGATACCTGTTATAGGCAAAATTGAATGAATCAAACAAAAAGTTCTTCTGAAAAAGACCATCCCTGGGTGCTCACCTGCAGTACTTACACTTCACCCCAAACATCATGCTTTTCTGACAGACCTGGCAAATCTGAGATAACCAAGACTTTGTAGAGAACCTAAGTAGAGAGGAGAGAGAAGAAACTATGTTAACTGGTGCCTAAAGGAAAATTCACATTTGTAGGTAATTACAGACAGGCTGAAGTTCTTTAGCTCTTTCTGCAAGGGCAGATGGTGTGGTGTAAAAGACTTCTCACTTTTCTGATCAAAAGCAGCTGAAAGGCAGCACTCTGCTGGTCTCTTGCAAGTTCCCCACTGGGTGTCCCTGACAAGGAGACATGGGTGTGCATGAACACACATCTCTAGAAATTCCTCAGAGCTGCCACTCAGCAATTACAGATCTGAAGCC
Source organism: Corythornis vintsioides (assembly GCA_025447755.1). Lineage (NCBI taxonomy): Eukaryota > Metazoa > Chordata > Aves > Coraciiformes > Alcedinidae > Corythornis > Corythornis vintsioides. Next base: position 22,857 of record JAOEGS010009986.1, on the reverse strand, counting down.
TCATGCAGTCAAAGATCCCCAAGTGATAAAATATCACTTGTTTTCATAAAAAACCCTTAAACAAACAAGTTTTGTGAGGGGAAGGAGCCAGCACACACTCCAAGTGCAGATCAGTCACTGGTGTCCCACCTCAGGTCAGCAGGATGTGTCACCTGGTGCTGGTTATATTCACCTGAGCTTCTCTATAGAACTGGGATCCATTTTATGGTGGGTGGGTGGTGGTGGGAGCATTACTCCTTTTCCCAGAAAATTAAATAGGTTCAGCATTAGAACCATCTGGTCCCATTTTGGTTTGGATTTGGGAAGGGGTGATGCAGGAAGCTATAAGGGAGGAAAAGGGCAATATAAACTCCTTCTGCACAGGGAAGAGGAGCAGCCTCCCCTTCTCTCACAGCACTGGAAGTGTTTTAGAAGAGGCTTTGTTGCACACTGGGCACACCTGGTCCTGGCAGCCCACACACAGCACTGCTACTGCTGGTGCACTAGTGGTTGCAGAATAACCAGTCAACTTTTTAAAAAGAGTTTCAAGTGCATATACTAAAAAGAAGCTAAGCTGAAATACGTAGTTAAAGCTGAAACTGGCAAAGAGGGACCTGACCCAAATTCAAACCTATTTTAGAGTTGAGTGCTACAAGAACTGAGGGGTCTGGGTCAGACCCCTCTGCTGGGTTCCATGGTGGCTCCCCAGAAAGGCTTCCTACCTGTGTGTCACAGCCAAGCCAAAGTCTCTTCGTACCGTCTGAGGGGATCCTTGGGAGAGCTCTGGGAGAGAACAGAGGGATGGTTCAGGGAAGCATTACTCAGAGGTGTGCTTACCAGTCTAGACAGAAAGCAAGCACTCACTGACCCAGGCAGGGACCAGCAGCCAGGACACTGTCCAGCAGCACAGCTGACACTGGTGGGGCTCCGGCTGGGAAGCTACTACCTGACATGACACTTTGATTTGTTTCCATGTGGAAGCAATGTAAGGTGAGATTTGGTGGGGGAATCTTCTTTCTGTTGAAATCATTGTTTGTGTTCAGGGATTACAGAAGCCCATCTGATTAGGGCCAGGCTATTCTTAAAACAGAAAGTGGCTGTACTGCCAACCAGTTTACCATAAACACCATCTCCAAGTTTTAATGCAGTGTCAGTTGACTTCAGAATATTATTCCTCAATGACAATTATAATCTCCATGCATAGATGGGGACAGTGTGACCCCGTAGAATAAAAGATTATGTGAGATCACTTCAGCTAGCTGGTAACTGCGGAAGGGGAACCCTAGACTTCAAAATGCCAGTCCAGCACTCCAATGGTTACAGCACATCATTTCCTAAAACCTCTCAAACACTAAGATTCTGCTGGTTTCCTGAACTACTCCAGAGCCATATCTCATATTGGGAGTAATTCCAGATCTGCAAGCAGCAGCACAGCTTCCAGGCTGGACACAGGCAATGCTTACAAAAAGCCAGTCTCTTTACTTGACCCTAGATGGCACCAGATTCTTTTTTATCATGATTCCAGTGAACTTTTAAAGGCATCTGTGGTCAGCAGCACCTTAGAATAGGCTGGAATGACTAGTTACCTTTCCAAGGAATACTGCTGATCTAGTGTAGCCATCCAAATGCACAGTCATCTGGATTAATCATAATACAGCAGATAAGATGGCTAAAGCCTTACTGATACCACTTTGGAATGGAGTGGGACTGAAACAAGCCTACAGTATAGATTTAAAAATAGACAATAGGACTAGATGCATAGGGGCACTGAAATTCTTAATTTCTGTTTAATTTGTTCTAATGGATTCTTTTTTTATTGCATAAATTCTATCACTCTCCCCGGAGAAACGCTCAGATTTCTCCTTGCACTTTCATTTTACAATTTTCTTTCTATGCTCTCTCATTTCTGAAAGTAATTCCTGGGACTTTTGCTTTCAAGGGCACTAGACAGACATGTGGTGCTATAATGTCCTTCTTTGGACTTCTGTACTTTACAGAAAGGTGAGACACTTTCCAAGATGCCCATATCTCTCAGGAGTGGCTTCCCAGGTTATGGGCTGTGTCCTGGACAAGCACATGCAGTCCCAGCAGGACAGCTAAAGCACTAAGTGGCAGTGATAAGTTACTGGGTTAAAACACAGCTCCCAGTCTCTTAAGCCATTAAACATGTGAGGAGACTCCTCCACAGCAGAGGAAATGTCCCACATTTAAACCCAAGATGAAGTGCTTCTCAGAGGCTCTACACAACTCTGATTTCATTACAGAGATACTTGGCAGTGAATATTGAAATATACTAAATGGTGTGAGATGAAGCTGTTTCTAGTACCAAGAGGCATCATAACAGCTGCCTGAACTCACAGACAAGCAATTACATCCCAACCCCTTGCTTTAACCCTTTAAACATCAATCTTCCTTCTCCTTGCTTTTGGCAGCTGAAGAAATACCAGGTACAAAAAGACCGTGTAAACATCCTGCAGTTCTCCAGAAGGCCAAGCTCCTGTTAAAGTAACAGAAGCTCTGGGATGGAGGACGGGCCTATTGAGGACCTCCAGAGGTTGCAGAGGGATTATCAACAGATAGCTGACAAGTGCAAGTTCTTCTCAGCAATGAAATGGAGACAGCTCTGTAAAAATCTCTTACCAAACCTAGGGAGAAAAAAAAAAATAAATGTGTGTTAGATATTCATGTGACAGGACAGATGCTTTGCTAGAGCAGAAACTCCTTCCTGCAGCAACTGATGTCAGCTTTACAAACACTCTGGTTTTGCACAGGCTGCTGAAGATGCTGCACAGTCAGCATTTTCCTGCCTACAAAGGGTACTCCCTGCTAGGTAGAGCTCAGTGCACAAGAGTGCACCTGAATTTGGGTTGCCCATGAGAGGTGTTGTGGGGGCAATTCCTGTCAGACTTAATCAAACATTTTGTTCCCAGTTTTAACTGATACAATCCATCCCACCTACACATAAAAAAAGCTGTAGCCTACGATCATTTGTCTCGTTATGGAGCTGTAGTTGTCTAACTGTAATAACTGTATTTTGAAGCTCACACTAACAGCTAAAATACATTTTAAAATCAACACACTGAGGGATATCAGCCACCTGAACTGTGAGGAAAGTTTAAGGGCAGAAGAGAATTCTAGAATGTGGAATTGGCTATGAGATGCTTGAGAAAAACTGTCTGGAGCCCTTTAATAGCAGCAGCCATCCCTAGCTCTCCAGCAGGTACAATTTCAGATAAATTCAAATAAATTTCAAGTAAAGTACATTATGAACAAGCAGATTTATGGTTATCTTAAGACTATCTCATTGACTACTGTAAACCATGACAAGGGAACTGGACACCAGCTCTGTCACAGTCAGAGCTGGAGCAGTGAATGCCCTTTGGTGCCCATGTCCACCCGTGCCCGTGGGAAGGAGGAATTGTCATGCTTACTTTATTGGAGGAACTTCATCTATCCTGTTTCCCAACTGTGATTCGTGGGACTTGCTCCTTGTGAGGGTTGGAAAGTTAGGTAGCAGCTGAAAAACCTTCCGGCAAGGGGGAGGAGGAGTCCGTGGTGGCTTCACCTTGTGCCGCCTCTTGGCTTGAGGAGTGGTTGGAGGGGTGATGGTGATGCTGTGAGGAGTCCTTGGCGTTAACCTTCCACTGTGCGTGGGGAACGCAGAAGGGTCCAGGAGGTTTTCTGCATAGATAGAAGGTCCGTGACTGGAGGAGAGAGGATCTGAAGAGGGTATTGTGGAGACAGACACGGACTGTGCCTGCTGGCTGCTGCCCTTGGCCAGGGGCAGGGCAGGGGGAGTCCACACGGGCGCAGAGGGGCAGGGGGCGTCGCTCATGTTTGCAGAGCTGTTCTCTCGGCGAGCCTCAGACAGGTTCATCAGCACATCATCTTTCAGCTCCCCACCTGTTCAGCAACCACAGCAGTGTTAGTGACCGAGTGAAAGGAAAGGCCAGTGCACATACACACACCACATCATGAAGCTTTAGGCTACAAGGTGTTCTTTTTCACCCTGCTTCACACCTAGACAAAGTGCCAGCCTGGTTTCTCTTCACTGATACCCACCCGCTAAGGTGACATTTAAAGAGAGCATGGCAGTTACTCCCATGCTTTTGTAGCTATAGCTTTGTATCTCAAAATCAAAAATGGGTCCTGGGTCCTAAAATGGGCTGCACTTTAACAGATATCAGAGGCTTAATTCATCAAGAGAACTCGCTGGCTTTATTTTATGTCAATGTCAAAGCTTCAGGGCCTGATGTCCTGTTGATCAGTCAAAAAGAGATCATGTACACAATTTCAAAAAATGACATTTCTTTATAATTAGTGAGCACCACAACTCTGAACAATGGCTGGTTTTACCATAATACGGACGGGAAATATTTGACAACCCAGGACAAGAAAGATCAGAAAAAAAAGGAAATATGAAACGGAGCTGTTTGCTGACTTTTCCATTAACTAACCTTGATGATTTGCAAATGGTATGAACTGTTATAATACCAACAGGAAACATCACCTTCCAGTGACAGATTGATTGCTGCTACAAAGAGACGTGATGGGCGTCAGAACCAGCACGCTGCCAGGAACACTCTCACACAAACCACCTCTGAAAGCAGCCCAGGGAGGGTGACAGGGGGAGATCTGAAATAGCACTGCAATCTTGAGCTTGACGTATCTTAAATAACTTGGTCAAGTTCATTTGCTGCTGAACACCTGCATTTCTAATTACACAGTGCTCTTCTTCCTGCAATTTCAAGGTAAACTGGGGTTCTTTGTAGTTCTTGGATTTGCTTTTGGAATTTGCCTAAAGAGTCTATCAATTCTAGCAAAGACAAATAGCAGGAGGCAGGTGGTTTGGGAGAGCAGCAGTGATAAAGGGTTGTCAGAGCAATGTTTTTCTCTTCCAAAGCATTGTGTGGAACAATGCTCAGGAGCTGGCAGTATGTGGGGAGGGGATTACCGACAAAAAGCATGGTTATATTTGTTGGGTCAAGGATATGTGTTCTGAATTATGGAGCAACAGACACAACTCTGAACAGAGATGGAATAAGGATAGAGTTGATTGAGTATGAGAGGATATTTCTACATATTATTTCAATTTATTTACTTATTTGGCATGTGGTCAAAACCAAATCCCATCCACAGCCCCAGACGTGCTTGATCCACAGCCCCAGACTGCAACTTCATTTACATCCAAGAGCCATAACCTGATGGTTACAGAATACACCCAAAGACATTGTCTAGAGCTTTTTGCAGATTGTCTCATATGAAAGGAAGCAGGATGGGGGCTGGGTTGCTGAGAAACTAATTCCATATAACAAGAAGGTATTTTGTACCTGATTCAGTCACCTTCCGTAAGCAGCTCAGTGCCCCGTTGAGTCTGGAGCACTCCTCATCTCTGGCTCCACACCTCTTCATTGTTTCTTTCACCTTTGACTCGTTCATTTCTAGTAAGGCATCTAAGGTTAGCTCCTCTGGTATTCTCTGCAGAAGATGATACATTGGTTTTTAATACACATATATAAATAAGACTGTCACTTGTTATTCTGATATACTTTAAATAGTGCCACTGTCTCACTGCCTGGTCTGACTCATGATTTACTCATTTTGGCAGTGAATCTCTCTTAAGGATCACTGGGTCAGTAATGACCATGTGGCAGATCTCAGCAGCTGCTCTCTCTCCTCCCTACACTGTCACAGACCAGGCATGTGCTCTGTATCACTAGGATGCTATGGTCATACTCCGGTATTTAAGTGAGGATCAGAGGTGATGGAAATATTCCTCTCCCCATGTGGAAAGTTTTCACTCAGTATTTTTGAAAAGCTGCTAATGAAAGTTTAGCTTTTTTGTGTGTGTGTGTGTGTTTTTGTTAAAAATAGCAGTCAGAAATAAAACAGGCCTAAAGCCTGAAAAAATGCCAGATAAAGATGTTTGTCTTTTCAGTAGAGAAGTGAAAAGTGAAAACAGTGAGAAAAAATACTTCTTTTGTTAAAAGAAAAAAAGAAATGTTTTGACAAAGTGATAGCAACCTCCTCCTCATGCAATGTTTCCTTCACTAGAAAACCAGCCTTACCCATATCTTGCCTGGAAAGATATTTGTGCAGAACTCCTTGTATGTCTTAATATACCAAAGCCCCCAAAGTGACAAGGTTCAGATCAGGCAGACACAAAAGATACAAGAGACTGAAAGCATGAAATGATTTGGTATTTCCTGACGCAGAATTGAGCTGTGTTGCCTCTCTCCTCCCCCATTCAAATGTTTCCAGCCTAAGTCTGCAACAATTGTGGTTAATAAACAAAACCAGGATATTTAGCCCAGATACCCAGGAATTTCCCTGAAAGTTTTGCCTAAACAAACCTCACTGCTGCCTCCTCTTAACGATGAGATCACAAATTTCACAATATTTGGCTTCTTTCCTAAAGTTCCAGCTCCTAGAACCAAGCTACATAGAAGAGCTTCAACTTTTATTGAAGGGGAAACTCAATAATGTCTCACTGATTGGAGAAACAAAAAGCTTGAAATCCTCTAGATCCTTAAACCTCCCTTCCAACCACCCATCAAACCTCAGTGTTGCTGAATGTCCCTTAACAGTCACATCCTTCTTCATCCAGATTCATGCCTCTGAGGTCTGATTTTAACTGTGACAGTGCTAGAAACATCCCCAACCTTTGGAGCTTTGTAGGTGGCAACAGGAAGAGTTAATCACATAGTTTCCATTTTTAGTAACTGTTGCATGGAGCAAAGAAAAAGAGTAAATTAAGAAAGGGCAGATGTCTAAGAAATGCATCCTGCATCTTCTGTCACATGCCCTGAACCGGATGAAACACAAAACACAGCTGACTCAAGGAGAGGCCAAGAATTTAAATGAGCAGCAAGCACAAAGCAGGTCCAGAGCAGAGCCAGAGATCCATGAAGTTTGGGTAAATTTTCTTGTCCTTCCTTAATTAATATTAGCAGAGTAACAGAAACACAGACGTCCCAGCTGACACTGGGTACTATTATCCATTCTTCTGCACACCTGCATCACTAAGATGCAGGAGTAAGAGTGCTCCAAAAAAACCTTGTTCCTGAATGACTTCCACTTGGATAAAAGGCAGGAAGCACAAGGACTCCAGTGAAAACTCCACCCCCTTGAAATTCCTAACCTGATATTACATCCAAAGGACAAAAAAAGTCCCAGGGGTTGAGATCATCTGAGTTGAAACTGGAAAAGGTTTCCACCACTCAAATATTCCAGTGTGAAGCCAGTACAGGTTTGGTCACAGATACCCAGCCAAACTGGGCTGATAACAACAGAATTAAACCAAGTATTTCTTACAGTTCTTTCCCCAGCACCCCCTGAATTCCCTGTCCTGGCACACAGACGGGCACAGCTCACAGAAGCATCTTTGTTCAGTGGTATCACAAGGGGAATTTTGCTCTGCAGAGCATCAGCCTTACAGGCATGAGCAGCATTAAAAGGGACAGAGGCTGGGGGCAAACATGGAAGGAGTTTCTACAAGACAGAGAAGAAGGTTTTCTGCACTACACAGGTACCCTGAGCTCTGGAGCACAGAGCTCATGTCTCCCCACCAAGCTAAGGGGAAGCCAATGTCTGTGACAAAAACACTTCTCCCATTTCATGCTTTTGCACAGTCTTGGAGCAAGTGAAGTTACAGCCATGTCATTCTTGAATTATCTTGAAACTTTTCCTCACCCCCACCACTCCCCACTAAGAAAAGAGCCCAGATTGCAGAGCCACTGTTTTAAGCAGCAGCAGCATTCTAGATCCCAGTATAAACCACCAAGCTACCCAGTATCACCTCACTTCCCTATCCTTAGCATGACACAAATGTAACCAGTAACTTATTAGAGCTATTAGTAAGTCAATCAGTAAAGTGGAAGAGACAGAGATTTCCTCTGGAAAGCAAAGCTTTTCCACCACAGCCAGTTCCATAGCCCAGAATTTAAATGGCTAGCACAAGCAGCTGAAATGCAGGGCCAGCTGGACAGGACTGGTCACAGCACCTTTGGGGATCTGGTATCTCCAGTGCCTGCTCCATGGCAGGATCCAGAGCAGACATCACCACTGATCTGTAGAGTTAAGTCCCAGGGTGGTGACTGGCAGAGGAGGTATCAAGGCTGGGCAGCAAACATCATCTGGGCTGGCAGAAATGGTAGAGAGCCCCAATGCTTTGTAAAAGCAAGTGCAGCATCATACACTGAAAATCATTCTCCCTGCCCAGTTGAGAGATCATAGGAAAGTCAGTAAAGCAAATCCCAATAGAGTTTTTAAACCCCCAAAACACAGAGGCTAAGAAAAAGGTAACCATCAGGCTGGTGTGCAAGGCTGTGTCCATTCAAGCTCCTGCTTCTGCTAGTATAGATGAGGTTTAACTGGGGAATTCCCATTCCCTGATCCAAGAGGTAAGTGGAACGGCATCCAGGCTCAGCTCCTGGTTGTGACAGCACACACACTGCTCCCAGAGCACAGCTCATAAGCACAGAATTGTTGAGCTCACCAGCAGTGCAGATGCCTGGGGAGGCAGGGACGAGGTGCTGCAGCCTTCACAGAGCAGGGCTGGGTCCTGCACAGCAAACAGGTCCCAGAAGGGAGCACAGACACAGGATGACTAGCACAGAGAGGTTAGCTGTCAATCGTGCACCAGGGCAGCCTGAGTGAGCCTCCAGGAGTGCCTGTTCTTGCAAGTCTGACTGTGTTTAGTGCTTTTCTTTTTTAAAGGTCAAACCCCTGCAACCAGGGGAATCCCCAGCTTTCACTTTTCATTTTCAACATTCCTGATTGCACAGAAAACCCTTGAACACCACTTTTTTTTTTAAACTACAAAACATTCCAAACCATTGAGCTTTTTTAGAAGTGTTAGGACATTTTCTCCTTTGTCTCATTCACTTGCAGGACACAATCACTATGGGAGGCTTGCTCACCCCTAAGCTGACTGGTTTCACTTCCTTAAGCAGGTCTGTGCTTTACAACTCAATGTGTGGCCTGCCATGAAAAGCTGCAACACTTCACACAAGGAACAACTGAGCAGCAAGGGCAGCCCCAGCTCCCCTCTGCAACCCTGGCACTGCATCCCCAGCACTATCTGATGCAGACACAGGTGCAGTCCCCTGCCAGCCTGTGCCCTGCCCAGGGCTGCACCTCAACTCCAATCTACTCTTTTGGTCATTAGTTTAATTTTAGAAAGACAGAATAGCAAGCTGTAGGAAAGTATAAGCACAGAAAAGGAGATTATATTTAAACAATCCCAGTGACCTTGAGTTAGGAGAGCTCAGACTTTCTGAACCTGCTGCCAGCCCCCATGACACGCGACAAAAGAAATAAGCCTTACAAGGGAGGGGGAGGGAGGGGAAGTAAGAGGCTTTCTTTAAACAGCCACTCATGTGCTCCACATATGTGGTGGCTTAATATAAAACTGGTCAACCTGATCCCTCTAAGATTGGCCTGATGTGCTTTAGCTCTGTGGTAGCCCCCAGCAGGGGTGATAATGGCCAGAGTCACTAGTTCACTATGGCTCTTGAAACATGTTCAGACACTGCTGATGCTCTGGCTCAGCTGCTGAGCTCTGGGGAAGAAAGACCCCTGCGAGTGCCCTGGCAGTATCCATCTCATCTGAGCATGTGGGGGGGTTCCAACCCCCTCAGTGCAAGGGCAAGTTGCTCCCAGTCTTCAGCACTGAGGGTGAGAAACGTGGGTCCAACAGACTCTCCCTTTACTTGCTTCTTCGTGGGTGCTGTGGCTTTAAAAACAAGCAGCTTAAGGGTTTGCATTAGAGCCAAGCTCCACACCATCTCCATGGGCACACCTTGCCTTGACTACAGAATGACATGGGAAACTGCAAGATACTCAAGATACTACTGTAATAATAAGGTCAGGTTAAAAAACAAAACAAAAAACAACCCTGAAAGAGCAGGAGAGACAGAACCTGCTTTCTATCTTTCAGCACCTCAAAACTGCCAGCAAAATCTGAAGCCTGAAGCTTTAACCACACATTGCTCAGCAAAAGTGATGCTAAAAAGCCCCAAAGCCAGGAAATTTTTCCTCTCTACGACAGCTAAGAGACATTTTCTCCAAAGCCCTCCTGCTTATCAGACATACAGATTGTGCTCTTCGTGATTTGAAAGATGGAAAAGTAAACCACAGGGTATCCAACCATTCAAAGGTTAGACTCAATTAGTCAGGGTGAAGAGTTCACAGCAGTGAACAGTAAGATGGTCTTTAGTCTTGTCTGGTGTCCAACTTAAATCCCTGAAACATGGCAAAAATGCTGGTATCTAACACAGTGGACGGGTTATTTTTGGTAGAGATTCCTCCCTGCAGATAAGCCTACGGAGCTAATGCTGCTGCTAGCACTCTGCAAAATCAGCCTGACCTGCTCCTTGACCCAGTAGGCATGGCTCTGCCTGTAAAGATGGACAGTTGTCAAAGGCCCCAAAGGCCTCCTCTTAAAGCAATACATTCCCTCACCAATCCTCCTGCAGAGTGGCAGATGCTAGAAGAGAAAGCCCATTACATAAGGTGCTTAAATTCCTACTGATAGCTCTAAGCAAAGCATGTAAGGATGCTCGTAAGAACATCTTGTGCCTGCTAGCTGTTATTTTGCTCTGGTTTTCTGGTGTCCACCTTAGAAGGTACTGAAAAATTCATGTATTATTATATTTACAGAGATTTTACGGGCATTCCAGAAAGCCTCTCCCATGAAATTCCTAGCTTGCATTAAGCTGTGAGTATACACAGGCCATGGTTTCACCCATTTCCCTTTTTGTGTTTCACCTCACACACTAGCAGTGAGGGCATTCCCATCCAGTTTGCTCTTTGTGGACAGGACAGCTCCTGTCACTCTTCTATGTGGAAAACAGCTGGAGTTTCACTTCAGATCCCAAGAGGAAGCCTGAGTCTCGTGCTGACCTCGTACCATTCACAGCACCTGGACCCCTTGGCAGGGGAGGGAACCCTGCCAGCAGCAGAGGATATTTTCCAAGAGCTATTTACACTGGGGAGGGGCCTTCAGTGGGAATGTAGTGATGGAGTTTTAGCTCCAGGAAGCCTGCAGGATGGAGTTAATTTGCATACACACAATTAGCACATTCAGGATCTCTGCTATCTGGCAGTCCAGTCAGACCTTCTGCTGCCAGACCCATGGAAATCCCCCACAAACAGCCAAAGTACTGAGCCTGCTCACAGTGATAGGCTGTCAACAGATGAGAGGATACAGCTGTAGAAACGTGATAGGCTCAGGCAGAACTGTCTCTGCCTCTTATGTTCCCCCAACCAAAGTAAGGATGCACAGGCAGAAACCCCACAGGCTCCTCCAACAACTGCTCAGAATGACCTGAGCTAGATTCCAGTCTGTCCAGGGTAACCCTCTGCCATGGCCTCGCAGTGCCAGCCCTATGCCAGTGCCTCAGCCTCTGCAGGTTTTCACCAGGGCAGCAGGAGACTTAGCAGACAATTCCTGCTCAGCTCCCCCATGTGCCAGCTCTGTCCCAGCTTGCTCAGGAACCACTCTTGACTACTGACAAGAAAGGAGGTCTTTAGCATAAGTACTGAACAAGGAATTAGTTTCATAAGCAAACGGGAGGCATTACAAAAAATATATATATAAATACATTAGGAGTCAAATCCATTCTACAAATGGAACAGCCATAAACCAGACCCAACCAGAGCACTGGTTCATCTGCTCCCTGGTGGCAAAGTTCTGCTCATAGGCAGCAATCACTAGGGCAGGATTTGCCCCTCCCTGTTCATGACAGTTATCTACTCTAAAAACAGCTTTCCAAACTTGATTGACTGGAACCCCTGCTACATGGTGAGCAGGGCTGGTTCAGACATGTTTCAGAAGATGATAAGGAGATGACTCTGTTCTTAAGTTACTCTTTAAGATGGTGACAAGTTACATGTGGGAACTAACATAATAGTTATGTTTCTAGGAAGAAAAATGGTAAAGCCAGAGGAGGATTCTTTTTTTTTCTGTGCTAAAGAAAATAAATCAGTAGAGATTTTTTTTTTTTAATGTCTTCAATAGATATGCCCCAAGCCCAGAAACTCAGTAAGCAGCTCTGCAAGGGACTTCTTCCATCAGCCTAGGAGTGGGGCCAGCACTCTGTTCATAGCCTCCTTCCTTCCAACTCCCTCTCAGCTCAGGACTCTGTCCCTCAGGGGAGCAGGACGGTCCAGACCAGTATACTTTTCTAGATCCATTCTCAGAACAACTTCTACCCACTGGAGACCACTACACATCTTAAATGTATCTTCTCTCTGTACAGTTCCTTGTCCTGTCTTTTCTCGTTCTCTTTTCTACTTCAAGTATCTCTTTTCCTCACTTCAGTCTACCATCTTTAACCATTTTCAGTATTAAACTACAGGTACACAGTACTAATCAATCTCTAGGACTCCTGGCCAAAAACAAGCTCTCCAGCATTTCCTAGAAAAATACTTGAACAGAAAGTCACAGACCAGTCTTAGCCCAGCTCCAAAGCAGATCCTGCTCCACACTAGCCACCATTTTCCATGAGAAAAATCTGTTTGGCATCTGATTAGAGGAACAGTAACAAAGAAACAGAAACAGCACAAGTTGGGGTGGGGGTTCAAAAATTCCTAACCCCTCAGAATTGTGTATTCTCAGAGAGCAAACAGGACCACAAACTCCAAGCTTGTATTCATCACCTACCTCCAAGTCTGCTGGGTCTCCAGAGAGCAGCCCTTTCACCCTGCGCAGCACGACGGGCTGACTGTTATCCATGTTCACAGGAGCTTTAGCTGTTGCCCAACGCCATAAACAGTGCATTGTTATTCCTATAATCTCCTCCAGAACTAAAGGATTTTACAAGCAGGCATTATTCTTGTTTTAAACATAGGTTTTCAAAGAAAGAAAGGAGCCCAACAACGGGACAGCAATTATAGCAGCAAGAGCTTTCAAGCTTCACAATGTCTAGAGCAAGTTACTGAGCGAAAATAGTCTTCCCTCTGGACTAGAGGAGTCAGCAGATATTCTAAATTAGAGCTGGGGCTCTATTTCTGACAGGAGAGCCTGGGAGCTTCTGTGCTTCCCCGCATGGCAGCTTTATTTGGGAGAGGAGTGGGGGGGGAGAGAGGGGAGGGGAAGAGAGAGAGAGAAAAAGAACATTGTTTCTCTCACCACGGAGCTAAAATTCTGCTGGCAATTCGTCTGGTTTTCAAAGGTGTTATGTCACAGATTAGCACAATCTCCAGCAACACTAGAAAAGCAAAGGGAATCAAAGCCTCAAACCACAACCTTGGGCTCTTCTCCTGGTTTGTCCCTGAGAGCACAGGAGAGCACTCCACCTGCACAGCCCTCCTGCACTGGACTTGCTGGGGTGGGGTGGCCAGGGAGGATTCTACTGCAACTCTTCCAAACTCTACAGGTACTTGGCAGCTTCTCCAGCTCATTTCGGAGCTCAGAAGCCTCAAGAAGGGAGGGTTATGTGCCTAACATGAACACACCCTTAGAACACTCATGGGGTTTTCCTTCTCTCAAGTGCTCTCTGGAAGCATGAAGAAGGAAACCCCGTGTGACCATTTCAGTGTTACAGTGAGCTGGCAGTGTCCCAAGAGATGGGAAGTCATCCTCCAGGTACTGGACTCAAGTGTCCCCCTTTTCACTGTCTGACCTACTCAGCCATCTCTTCAAAGTCTCCCTACCCACCTCTCTCCCCACTCATGTCACAGGCAGTGGGCATAAAGCTAAGGGAATTCATTCTGTCTTTACTAATAACTAACCTATTAAAGCCCCTCATGACAGTGGTTTCCATTTTGAAAGCATTCAGCTGAAATTACTCCACATGAAGTCTAAGCAACAGCAGGAACGATCCCACAACACCTCCAACATTTCTGAAAGACAGCTCACCATGGGCAAGCATCACTCCAGCACTGCCTGCTGATGTCCACACAAAAAACACTGACAGTGGCTGCACTGCTGTTTTCCAAGCAGTGAAATAACAAGGCCAAAAATAAATAAACAAATAACTGCAAGAACAGAGCAACTGGTTTATTAGCCATTTGCCCTTCATTACAGCCTGGTCCAGCATATCTGCTCTAGAGTAATTTTAATGACCCGATGGGTGTTGTAGTTCTCCTATCCAGCTAACATACATGCTACAGAAACTGTCTGCAGCTGCATGAAATGGATGTAGAACTTCTAAAAAATAACCATACATTTGGAATCCCAGAGAAATGTAAATGCTTTGTAAAGCTCTTGTATTTCTGTCCTGGAGAACAGAGGCAACATAGTTCATTACACTGGTCATTGCTTGGGAGGGGGTAGCAAGAGAGCATGAATAAACACAATAAACAGCTAAAAAATGTTCTTTTCCTGCCTTACACCAAAACCAAATCTGTTTTTCATGACTACACATAGGGAAGGGCAGCCTCAGCCCCGCTTGCTCCTGATTGAGCAGGAAGTGGTGGATTTGAACTGTCCACCTCCCTCTCCTCTTCCTCTACCACTTCTCTTCATCTCCTCCCTTCCCCCAGTTCTACAGGCACCACAAAGGATTTAAAAAGAGCTACAAAGACATTCTTTCAGGCTCAGGCAATTCCAGTAACCTTAGAAACCAACAATAGTTGGGAGCCTGGCAGTTTGGCCACAGCAACAGGCTGCTTTTCTGTTCTCTCATTGTCACTGTTGCACCTTTAGAGGTCCTGCCCAAAGCCTTGCTGGGCTGGAGGGCAATATCCAGCAACACACTCAAAATAATAGTAAATAAAAAGAACAAGTCGGTCCTGAACTCATCCTATTTCTCCAGAGACTGCTTAGTCACATCAGGACCAAGCTGGAATAACTTCCATGAAAATCTGCAGAACTTTTCTCTCAGGCAGATTCCTGCTGAAGTCAGAGAATTTTTGCTTGTGTAAGGATCAAAGGAAACTGAGTAAGAACACTGTGATCTGGTCTGCAGAGCCAAAAATGAGGAAAAGAATGGAAAAAGCCTTTTCTGCTTTTTTTAAGCTATCAGTGGACTGAACTCCACTTACACTGCCATTAATTTTATGGTGAACTGATGTATCCCCAGTACAGGACAGCACAAGGAAGCCGTGCAGAGTCCACACCCAAGGGAATGATTTGTCAGTGTCCTGGAGTTCCCAGTAATCACCTAAATGTGGCTGGTGTTTCGGGACCCCCTTCAGAAAAAAATATAAACACAAAAATGTGTCAGAGAGAGGAGCTGAGGCCTTGGCTTATAATGTAATTTCTGATTCCATCAGAACTGTCAGATTATTTTGTGCAGTAAAGAGGCTTCCAGTGATTTTTATGTTAAGAATTAAACTGTAAAGATCTGAAGGAGCCATGGTCTGAGCACATGAACAGCTGCTGCTGGCCACCACACAGAGCGCCACTGCAGAGTTATTCGTTCCATTCTTTCACACTGATGCAATGCTCTTTGGTATCAGTTTGAACCAGGGACTTCACTCACGGAGGCGTGTGTGGGTGTGTGTGTATAACATAAAAAAGAACTCTCTTGTTTCTGAGCAACCACTTCCACCCAGTCAAAATCCAGATCAGAATCCCCCTGCCCATTACCGGGTTGCAGTCCACATGATTTTGTAGTCTTACTGAAAGTAAGTTCAGGAAACTAACTTAAACCCAGCAGGCAATGTCTTGAAAGGGCAGGAAGGTTCTGTGCCAGGGCTCTTCCCCTTACCTGTACAACTTCTTTCCTCACGTTGACAATGTCCAGCCAGTCGTTGAAGCGGGGGTAGCTGTTGAGCTCTGCTGTCCGGTCGCTGAGGGGCACGCTCAGCTTGCACTGCCGCTGCCGACGGATGTAATCGAGCAGCTTCACCTGCCGGGAGCCAGAGAGAACAGTTCAGGTACCTGGGACATGGTGTAGCCTTCCTGGGCACTGTTGGTGTAGGACCTGGCCAGAGGGGATGCTGGGCTGAGGGTGGGGCTTTTCCATGACAGATAACACACTCGTGTAAGCACTTGGGAAATTCAGAGAAGCATTTCCCTCACAGACAGCAGCTTTACTCTTCAACATTTGAACCTTAAATGTTCTCTGCTTGCAGGACTCTTCTCTAAATCCCTATCAACAAAAGTTATGTAAAGAGACTGCCAAAATATGAAAGGGTGCCAAACCATTTGGATCAATCCATTACATTCCATTTAAAGGCACTGCACATGTCCATACAGATTTGTTCTGGATGCTGTGGGTATTGCTGGTCTAACCTGCTCAGCCCTTTCTTAAAGAAAAAGGATGAAAAGACAGGCAGCTGGACTAGGGGATCACTGAACATATTCCATTCTAAAGATCTATTCTAAAGCTTTTACCACCTGACCATCTCATGCCAAATGCACTATACAGAAACCTTCACTTTAAGCACAGAAAAATAGAACAAGAAGAAGGAACATGATTTGTACCTTGTTTGCTTATCAAAAAGAAAATATTCTCGAAAGATTTCTCACTATGTCACACATTCCCATGGGGCAGACTTAAGCTTCAAAACCCTCCTAACAAAACAATGCCTCACAGCAAGTTAGTTGATCTGTGATTTATAAACAAAAACATGCTCTTAGTCAACAGATTTTAGCATTTGGGACAAGATCAGATTACAAATACAAAAGAAAAAACAAGCATGATTTTTTTGACCACTATGATATCTCGCCTATTAAGTTTCTGCTCAAAATATTTTTTGGTCCTTATATCTGAATGATGCTATGACTTGTATGAACAATCTCTGCTACACATGGGAAAGAGAATCAGGTCAGCTCTTCCTTCCCCAGGCTATGTCAGATATTACAGGGACAATAGATACTGCCTTTGATCACAACTGGACAACCCTCATGCGCTGCACAGTGCTTCTGGCCTGCTCCTCAGCCTGAGAAAGCTCCTGCTTCTTACTCACTGTCCTGCAACAAACGCCAACTCCTCATGGCAGTACGTGGAAACCACTTGGGTTGTTGAAAGTGTGAAGATTTGCACCCTCTCACCTTTGTTAACTGTCACCCAGTCCTGCAAATGTATAATTGTGAGGTCAATCTGCATGCTCTTACACACAACCCTAATAAATTAGCACAGAACACAGTGAAACACAGTTAACCATAACCAAGCACTGCGCATGAGGCCTGGTACTTGCAGCAGAACACTAAACTCCATCATTACACTGCTAATGTCAGCCTTTAAAACTCGCTGAGCAGACCACACTTCCAGCACCAGTCACAGTTTTTGCACAAGGCTGCAGACTGGTAGTTGAGCGGGAAAAGCCCTGAAGGCCAGCCTTGGGATGGCAGGAGACTGCAGCAACGCTTGACTTGAAGTGACTCCCCTGCAGTGTGGAGTCCAGCACATCCAGCTGGATGCTTGTGGCTGCAAGTTCAAAGCAAAGCTCCTGCCACAGGCATGGAAGCCACACACCCAACACCTGCAGCGCAGCTGCAGCCCAGGCCCATGGAAGCCCAGGGGTGGCAGCAGCCCCCAACCAAGACACTACATGAGCCCTTTCTTGGAGCTCGGCGGCATTCCGGCAGCAGAACCCCCAGCCCTGTGTGATGGAGAAAGCCAGCACATGTTGATAAGGCTTCTCTAGCTTGTGCTTTCCTGTGAAATCAGCTGAGGGCTTTGTTTTACCAGAAATCTGACTACTCACAACTATCAGGTATAACAATAAGTTTATCTCTGCCCACAGATTGCTGAATTCAGACAACAGTGCCATGAAGTTTGAGGATTATCAAAAAGTGGGTGAATACAGAAGCAATTCAAACTCTTCACGCAATGAATGCAGAAATGCAAAGCAGAGCCAGCCACGCTTAGGAGAGGCAGTTGTGCAGAAAAAGGGCCCCATGTCCTAGAAGGCTCAGCCATCCCTTTGACTCTACACTCTGACCACCCAGCTGAAACCAGAGGAACCTTTGAACCCCAACTTCCTACCATGGCTTTGGAGCCCAAGACCTAAAGGAAATTACCTTGGAATCCCCACTCTAATCGTTCTCAGTCTCAGTACCTCTTTTTCTCAAATGGGGATGATAGCAACAGCACTTCCTTTTTCCCACCCCGGCTCTGGTTTCTCTTAGCATGCCCCTGGTGCAGGAGGGAGGGCAGGGCCCTGCAGGCAGCCACCACTCTGTCTGAGCCAGGCAGCAGCTGCAGCGAGAGCCGTGTGCCTGCGCCAGGGAAAGGGGCCTCAGCTCGCTCAGCAGCACGGTGCCACGTTCCAGCAGGACTGTGACTTCTAAACACCACTGCAGCTTGTGCCACCTGTACCAGTGCTGCTGAACTTCTGTCACCTGTACTCTCCTACACAGTTGCACCTTCAGTTGTGAGTTAAGATGTCTCTGGAGTCTGTTCCTCCCGAGTTACCTCTGTGCCAGCAAGGGGTACACATGATGTCATCGGCTGGCTTAGTCGTGACCTTCTGCTTTCTCAATGCCATATGTCTGTTCCTGTAAGGGCTGACCCAGCAAGCTCTCCTCTCCATGAGCATGTCAGAAATGAGCTCAGATACTCTTCCAAGTATTTTCCTGCTAATATCTTGGTTTACATTTGTTCTGCTTCTTGTGGTGCTTTTCCCTGCATCACAGCTTGGCTTCGTGTCACCCCCGCTCGGACTCAGCACAGCCAGATGGCCCACGTTGGATGCAGCTACTCTGCAGATCCACCTGCCAGTACAGACAGGTCTGTGCACAGCTCAGGGGTAACTCCCATACTGGAGGATGAGCTGGAATACCATCTCCTACAGTCAAAGCAATTGTTCCATATTTCAGATGGAATGCTATCCCAGGTCTCAACTGTGACTTTTGCCTATCTCCTTTTTTTAACAGGGAAGGCCTACATTTTCATCATTAGGGTTTCATTCCACTCAAGGTTTTATTGCTTCCAAATGTATCATGCTTGCATCCTGACTTTTTCCCTCAAAAGTTATTAGGGAGGAAGAAATCAGAATGAGAGAGGGACTTTGTTGTGGGTAAAGATGGGAACAGGACAGTCAAAAGCCCGTCAGGAGAGGTGAGGGAAGCACATTTGCCCTTCAAGAAGAGGAAATCTTGATAACCCATGGGCTATAAGTGAGGTTTACAAAGGACAGCTGGGCTTTGGAAGGGAGGTGATAGGAGTAATGAAGAACTGGCATAGAAGCGAGGAATAGTGGTGCAAAGTCGCCTCTTAGGACAAAGAAAGAAAAGGTTGCATAAAGTTTGAGAACCACTCAATAGCCCCCAGCACGCCAGAAGCCAGCCCACAGAAATCAAAAATAGCTTTCCAGCTGTGCAATAGATATGTCATGGAAAGGAGAAGGAACACAGAAATCACCCAAGCCTTTGCTTTTCCTGGAGGCCATTCCAAGCAAGGTTCAGTGACGATATGCACTTTGATATACAAACTGCAACCACAAAATCCACCCAGAGGCAAACCAGTTTGAAAAGCTGCGGCACAGTGTTCCTGGGGTGCTGTGGTGTGTTACTGCTTCATCCCCCTGGTCACCCCACCCCTTCCCCATTCCTGGGCACACTTCAAGGCTGCCGAGCACCTAGGGAAGATTGCAGAGTGATTTTGAAACTGGTACAGCCAGCCATGACAGACCTATGGGTAAAAGTGGCAGCTTGGCTCCTCCATCTGATTGTCATCTGTTGCTGTATTGTAGGAACTCCCATCAGGCAAGATCTGTTTTCCTGGAAGAAGGATGAGATATCCACATACTCTCTAAGGCTAGAGCTCCACGCTTAGTTATATGTACTAATTACATGCAAATATCTTAAAAGTAGCATATGATCCAGTATAAAGTGGGGAACTGTGAGCACTGACAGTGGCAAGAAAAGGGGTAGGAATCTCTTCCAAAAATGACCGTGGAAAGCAAGATGGACTTACCTATTTATAAACAAAAAATAGCAAATTTAAGTAAATGATACAAAAATTGTATGCCACACATTACCCAGCACACTTTGCTGTATCACAAGAATAGCTTGCTGTTTGAGGAGGGATATTCCTGAGGTACAATCACAATTCTTGCATTCCCCACACTAGTTCTCACCAATTTGAACATAACACCCAAAGTATTGCATTTAATAAGAAAACAGACCTTGGCTCCAGGGAGCTGAACCCCGCTCCCCACTCTGCCACTGACCTGCCATCTGACCAGGAGCCAGTTAAATACTCTGCCTCCTCTTCCATCCCGTGTGTGGCTCTGCCTGCTGCACAAACTCCCTGGAGCAGGTGCTGTCTTCAACTATTTTTGTACTGCTTAAAAAAATAGAGGTTCAAATATTTTCACTTGACAAGTCTCCTCCATAGCACAGACTCCTAAAAGGATACTGCTGGGAGGTACTCTACGCATCCCTGGCTTCAATGTCAAACTTTTCTTCTTCATTGTGATATAACAGAAACTTAATTAGCAAAAATGGAAAAGCAGTCTGACAGCACAGATCTGAGTATCTTAAATCACCAAGGCTGGTTTTCCCATGATAACTCTTCACATTTACTCTTCAAGTCCAAATTTCTTTTCCCCATGTCCTATAAATAGTATCTTTGCATTCTCTTCCCACCCTACATGCACAACACTTCTCCCCTAGGATTAATTTCATTTTGTTATTTCCTGCCCAGACTTTTAACTAAACTAGATGGTTTGGCTTTAATAGCCAAGCTGTTGCAAAACCCTTTTCTGAGAATATAATAAAACTTCTGGGTTGAGTGACGCACATGAAAACCCACAAACAACATGCAGGTCTCCAACCACAAACTAGACAGAGAGATAAAGCCAATAATAAGCTATTCACTGCCTGCTTGCCAAACAGCACATCCTACTCATCAGAAGTGGCAAAGCCCACCGCAGAGGCAGCGATCCTCCAACTGCCTGAAACCCACGGAGTCGGGAAAGAACAAGAACAGAGGCAGGACAGGAGCAGCTGCAGCGAGTCTCTGTTCACAGGAGTTCTCCAGCAGAGCCCCCTCCTCGTGCTCTGGGGTAGCCGGTGGCCAGGACACGCAGCGCTGGCTCTCAAATGGCACATGTGAGGTGTGCTCCTGGATGCACGTCCAGCTCTTCCTACTGCACTCTACATTGAGTTTCTCGAGGAGTGGTAATAGTTACAGTCCCTAACCAGAGAAATTCAGTTTAAAAGGGAAACTGAGACATGGGATGGGAATTATATATTAAACAGTTTGGGGACAAGCAGAGGGACTCTGATATACACCCAAGTGCCAGCTGGTATTTCTTCGGAATATTAACAGAGACCAAGTTTGATTCAGTCACTGGTGTCACAACAAATACCATGTTTTCACATGTCCAATGAAGAAGAAATAAAGAACTTACAATGTTCTGCTCACTGACACCTGCAACTTTTCTGGATGACTTGAAACATATGCAATGTTTAGAAAGACTTTTGTGGTACTCAAAACAAACAATTGCCATTATTCAATCAACAAATCAAGCACATGTTCAAAAGAAGGTCATATTTCTGCTCTCCCAGAAGATAACTTATTGAGTCTGGCAGCACTCGAGAAGATTATGAACATGAGTTTACACCAGTACTTCCAAACCTACAACCACTTACTGCCTTGCAATTTATCAAACCAGTAGCTGAAGATTGCAAAGGATCAGATCAATGTATGACCCAGCTCTTACATGTGGCTAAGAGAAATGAGAATCATATATCTTCCTTCAGACAGGAATTAATCAGGAAGGAACTCCTCTATTAACCTCCTGCCAAGAACAGGACCTAGAGGGCAAGGCTGTGCTCCCTGAAGCATCAGCCAGTAGCTGGGGCTGCAGCAGGACACTGCACTAGCTGGGCAGCATCTCGTAGAGCAAGGGAGGTTCTGCATTCTACCTCCTGAAGACAGAACTCCTAAGCTCAGAGTTTAGCTGCATGGGACACTGGGGAAAGTGAGATGAGTCATTTTAAGGCCTCCAGTGAAAGTGGATTCACTTCACACCTTTAGCTGACTCTTAGCTATTTTCCCCAGTGCCATTATGGAGAGAAGCACTAAGTCAGACATAAATAAATAAATAAATAAATAAATCTCGAGCAACCTGAATACCAAAGGGAACATAAAAAGGTCAGAATCTGACTTGCCAAATTTGTCTCTGAAGTCATGCTCAGCTACCATGTGAGAAACTGATAAAGATCTCAGCACCATTCGGAGACCAGCAGCAATGGGAGTGCACTTCAGGACACTTTTTTCAAAGTCATCTGAGTTAAAAAAAGAATGAAAGGTACAATTGAGTTGATCCATGCAAAGGAAGGAACTAGTATTTCATTTTTATACAGCAAGCTATTCTGTATGCCAGGCTGCTTGCTTTGAGGTGTGAAAGCTGAGGGCTGGGGAAGAGCTGGTGATCTGCACAAGCTCAGGCAGCCCCAGCGCTGGTGGCCAGTACAACTGGACATTTCCTGACCTCACCACACAAGGCACGCACAGCGACTCGCTTGCAAGTACAGCCCAGCAATGAGGGTACCTGGCACGTCTGAGATCTGTTTGTCAACACCTGCTCTGCCTCAGATTCCCATCTTCAAGCCAGCTGTAGGAGCAGACCTGCTTTGATGGTGTCTGGGCAGATGATCACAACAGAGCTGGTGAGTCACCTGGCTACCGCAGAAACCAAGCGAGATACAGACTGGGTGGAAAGCAGCAAACACCAAAGCAGTGGAAGGTCTGGCTGGTTTCTTCACTCAGGACTGAAACACACAATTCTACGTGTGCCCAGAACACAACCTTCTCTGGTAGGCAGCAATCAAGGCACCCACTGTTTGTGATCAGAGGGCTGTTGAGCCTGAACACTTCTCTGGGGCCAGAGTCTACCCAAAGAAATGCACCAAGACAAAGTGTCTGACAGGCACTTTAGCCTGGAGAAAACTGAGTGGGGACCTCATCAATGTCTATAAATATGTTAAGGGTGAGTGTAGGGAGGATGGAGCCAGACTCTTCTCAA
>JAOEGS010009985.1:0-11920 GCA_025447755.1 Corythornis vintsioides | reverse complement strand
ATATTATTATAAAAAGTATTATTATTAATTTTTGTGACCTCCCTCCTCATCTCCTCTTGCAACTTTCTGCTGTGGCTTTTCTCTGCTGCTAACCTCTCTACCTTTTGCTTGCTTCCCCTACTCTGTGGACTCCTGTTATCCTTCAGATTTCTCCACTTGCCTTCAATTTGTCATCTGTAGCCTACACCACCCAGAAAATCACACTGTTTCTTCATCCTTTCTGACACTAGCAGTGCTCTGCTTTGCCAGATGGTTGTAATCATGGCAAACTGTGTTGTACCAAACCTTCAGTGTCCAGAGAGAGGCTGTCCCTGCTGCAAGGCCTCTTGTGAGAGTAAGGACAGGACAGGACAGGACAGGACACTCCTGCCAGGCAACTGAAGTAACATTTAGGAATTTCCAGAATTACTCATGATGTAATTTTTATTTTTCTGAAAGCTTTTGGGTTCTGAAAGACATGGGTTTTGTTAATAGGAGAAAAAAAAAAAAAAAAAAAAAAAGGATTTATTATCCTTTTTTGACCCTAGTGGTTAGCCAAAGTTTGGATTGTTTCAGTTAATTCTTTATTCAGTTAATTCAGTAAATTCTTGAGCGTCAGGATTGTTTCAAAACCTAGCTGTCTATTTACAAAGAGCAGGCACTGCTGCCTTTGCTTAACATGAGGCAACACTTTGCTTGCAGCTCCAAGCTCTTTTCCAGCTAGTGGTTCATGCAGTTTGCACTACCAGGCAATACCTGGCAATGTGTTTTTCCAGCATAGCTGGAACACTTGAGTCATGTTCCTGCATTTTGGATGGTGGCTCCTATTGTTCTGGATAGTCCAGATCCATAAAAGATGTTAATTACTCCCTTTTGTTTAACGGGAATGAACAGAGATGCAATACCTTCCATTTCCAACAAGCTTTAACACAATCTATGATGGAAGAGACTTCATAAGTAGCCAGTGGTCTTCCCTCCAGTTGTGTTGACTTTTCCAGGAGCACATTCAGCCTGGAAACTCTACTTTCCTTCACTACTTTCTTTTGACAGTTCAGTCATGGAGTGTCTTCTTCCCATAGACATCCCAACCCTGTGGAAGCCCTGGCAAAGTCAAGGTTTTCAGTAGCAATAACATGGAATTCCACCACTGGAAGCAATTTTAACCAGGCTCAAGACCTTTACAGATGAAGCTGCTGAAAAGTAGAAGTTGTGCATTGTACCTTTTCTTCTTTTCAAGGATTGAAGAGGATAGGGAGACGAAGAGTTCATTTGAAACCTAGAGTTGGCTTCAACAACATTCAGAAAGCAACACATCCTTTCTTGCATGACATAAACTTTCAATAGGTCTGTGCAATTAAAAAAAAAAATAAATGCATGTGGCAACCTTTGACTCCAGCTCCTATCTTCAGACCTTAGTTTCTTCTCCATGTGGGACCATCTCATACTCTACTATGCTCAGCTCTGGGTCCCCCAGTGTAAGAAAGAAATAGACCTGCTTGAGCAGGTGGACAGGAAGGTCACAAAGATGATCTGCACCTGCAAAGATAGAGCACCTCCCCTGTTCAGACAGGCTGAGAGTTGGGGTTGTTCAGCCTCAAGAAGAGAAGGCTCCAGGGACACTTTATAGTGGCCTGCTAGTACTTAAAGGGAGCCTGGAGGAAAGATAAGGGGGGACTCTTTATCAGCCTGCCTGGGGCTTTGAGCAACCTGACCAGGGAGATGTCCCTGCACGTGGCAAGGGAGATGGAACTAGATCTTTAAGGTCCCTTCCAACCCAAGCTGTTCTATGGTTCCATGATTCTTTTCCACTGTTTCCTCATGGGGACACTGTGGTTTTTCCTCCCTCCCTTCACACTGGTCCATACTAAAGAGACCTGAACACATCTCTGAGCACCTAAGTTAAAGGAGGCAGGTCTGAGCAGACCTCTGGTAGCCTGCTGACAGTTTTTATGATGTTTGCCCAACATCATTGCTTGCAACCCTGTTCAAACACAGCCATACCTCACAGCCCAGCCAGCAGCTCTCACTGGGATTCTCCTCTTGCAATTCTCTTATCTCTGCAACCTGGAACACAACTCATTGCACTGATCACAGCAGGAGGGGACAACATTGCTCCTGCAGCCCAGGAATGTTTTGTTCAGTGGTTGGGCTTCTTCTCAGGTACGTGCTAGCAAGACATGCTCTCTGCTCTGCATCAGGAGACAGCACAGAGGCCTTGCTCACTGCCACCTTCTGCTGCCCATTCTCAGCTGCTGAGGACACAAATACTTTTTCTCTTACTAGTGGGACCAGAAGTGAGCAGCTGCCTATAGAAAATGCACTCTTGTTGCAGAAGGAGTTTCTGGCTGCCATCCTCCCAGAGCACCCATGTGGCAGCAAGCACCTGATAGATCACTTCTGCCTAAGGAACTCTGGCAGCATGATCCAGGACTGGATTCATTCAGTATTTCTTCCCTAGCACAGCCCTGATGATTTTAACAGCTGAGAACTGAATTTAGGTCTTTTTGCACAAGGTATAAGCAGGTAGGGTTGGCACTGTGGACAGACAGTGTCTTTGGAGAACACCCTGGCCAGCTCTTCATCCGGGGAGGGAAGGAGGATGTGCTGTTGCCTCCTGCTGTTCAACTCCCACTGCTGAGAGAAAAAGGGTGTCAATGGACAAGAGACTTCCTGATCTGGGAACAAACAACTAATTTTATCCAGGCCCATGTGAGATGGCTCTGCAACAGAAAGCCAAGGGCTGGTGTTGCAATGCCTTCTGCTCAGCCACCAGCACTTACTGCTGCGCCAGCACTTCTGCAGCAACCTCCAGCTTCCAAGCAGCTGTTAGGTAGTCAGAAATCCTTTATTTGGCTGAAATTTGACACATGAAATAGGATTTTTTTAATTTTTTTTTTTTTTTTTAGGAATACCACTGCACCTCTTTTATATTTTGGGGTATTATTCTGAGTTTGGGGATTCCTTCCGGCTGTTGCAAATTCAAGAGCAGTTCAAATCACACTGACATTTTCTTATGTTGTCCCATCTCCAAGAGCATTATTAATGGACTTAGAGAGCTTGTCCCTTGTTAATCTCCCTGTGTCATGCAAAACAGATCACTATTATAAGTAGTCTAGTTTCTGGTTTCATTTCTTGCTAACTGATCTCCTCCTGAGAACAGGATTGCAATAGCTGCCGTTGCAGGTTTATTACCCATAACTTACATCTGCATTTGCACAACAAACTGGAATGAAAGCAGTGGACTGTCATGTCTTTCTCAAGAAAAGCAGGCTTAATTCTTTATTACCTTTTATCTGTGTGGAAAAAAGCACAATGACACCATGGTGTTGTGTGTCATGGCACGTGAGCAGCTCTCCAAAGTGCAAAGCAGTGGTCTGGTGACACCACACAGCTCCACAGTCCTTTCACTGTGGTCCCAGAGACATTCAGGTCTAGCTTAGACCTTAGTGATATTATCTTTTCTTTCAAGTTTTATGATATTGAACACACCATACTAAAAAATAAAACAAAAACCCAGCTTTGACTGACCTGAACTGGTACAGGCCAATGAGTTAGGATGAAACCATTCCTTCTACTGGATAATTCTCATTATACTTGCTGGAAATGCAGCATGGCTTGTTATGGGTTAAGTTTGCAGTCTAAAGTTGGGGTTTTTTTTTATTAAAAACTAGAGATCACACGTCTCAGATGCAACTACTAGAAATTCCCAGTAGCATATGTGATATAAGTAATTGCATTTCCCTAAACAATAAAGTAATAATGCCCTATACATGTATTATTCATCCCACTGCTGGTTAGTTTGTCCTTAATCCAATAACAAACCTTTAGTGGCTCAACTATGAGAGTTTCTTTTTGGTAGTAAAAAGCTGATGTATTTCATAGTGTTTGAAAGTGGAGAAGTAGCTCTGCACTGGTAGATTCAGACACCACTAATGATTAGTTTGTGGTACATAATAACTTAGAGCTTGTCCAGACAGCAGGTTTGGCAAAATTTGGCTTTGGATTTTCAATGCTCTAAGTCATTTGCACCATTAAATCCATAAATAGACACTCTTGGCCTAAAAATATATTTTAAAATTATATATGTGTGTGTGTGTGCGTGTGTTTTCCTTAGTTTTTGTTTCAACCAGACAAATATTGTGATGCAGTTTGAGCAGCAGCTCCACCTGAAGTGGAGGCCACAGTAGAGGGTGGGAAGGGTGAAGAACTGCATCAACCACTCCACTTCAACAAAATGCTTGTTAATCTTTGCCCTCAGCTTGCAACAAGCATGAGGGAATGAGCTCTCATCTGGAAGAGTGCTTGGACAGAAGTAGCAAACGTGCTATAAATTAACACCCTTGCTGACTTAATGGAAACCTTCCTGTCTTAACAACCTGCTTGCTAGACAGGAGTGTGATTGATCCCACCACCCAGCAGTGCTCCCTACCACAGAGGAAACCTGTGTGCACTGTGATGGACAGGTGGAAATGAGTGCAGGAGGAGCCAAAGCCCTGGGCACATCCACAGCACTCCCCCAGCACTGGCATCACTGTGTGCTACCCCTCTGTCTGCTCAGCCACACATCTGCCACCTGCAAGATGTATTAAAAGGAGCTGTGATTTAAACAAGTCATCAACAGCTTGGATGTGCTGGGCTTCTGCTGGACTCCACTCTTTGTGTCTGAAGCTCCTTATTGCCAGGAACCTGGCTACAAAGATGTAGCTCCTTTCATGCAGTGTCCTGCCAGGCTGGGTCACGAGTGTGCAGCTGAGAGCATGGGTCTGCTCCTGTAGTTACCACTGGGTCCTCCTCTGCATCTCTGTGGGAGCCATCAGTCCCTCTTCTTTATCATAAAGAATTCTGTGCAGCTCATTGCTAAACCATCCAGCCTCTCAGCCCTCTGAAAGATGACTGTGAAGGCAATTGCTCTGTCAGCTCTTTCTCATGCCTCTTCTGTGGGTGTGCACACGTAATGCCACCAAGGGCTCTGGGCTAGCAGATTGGTTTGTTATAATCAATGATAAGTTTGCTAAAAACCCGTGTCTTGCTGTTGTCTTTTTATATATATTTCTGAGGGATGCTGTCTGAAGGATTGGGGTTGGGGAGCTCAGAAAAAATCATGCAATGGGATAAAATGAGGATGCACCAGGAGACTTTGAGTTTCCTTTAATACTGGTCTGAATATGCCCTGGTTAGTCCTGATAAAAAAATGTATTTCCAGCAGCTTGGCTTGCAGGAGTGAGCTGTGAGAATCAGTACAAAGCTGGCCTTTGCTGTTAGAAGGAGGTATCTTATACACCAGTCTATGCTGGTGCAAACAGTAGAGTGGAATTTGCTTCATCTGGGGCTGAGCAAAGGGAGGAGGGAGAGGTGCTGCTTACCTTGCTGGTGTGCCCTCCAGTAGGTGCAACCAGGATCTTGTCTTTGCATGGGGTTTTATACTTCAAATAGCTATTGCATGTTTGCTCTCTGGTGAGGAAACAAGATCTTTTCCAATAGCAAAGCTTATGGAGGAGTTTCTAGTCCCCTTGGGCTAGTGCTGGTGCTGCTTGAGCTACTCCTGATGCTGCTTCTGCTAAAGGTTAAGGGAAGACTGGGCTGGGGAGGCACGAAGAGAGCTGGCCTTTTGGGTGCTGCTTTAAAGCACTTTGCCAGCATACATTTCCCTCTCCCTTCTACACCTCCTGTGCATAAATGAGAGATTTTAACATGCACAGCTTCTGGGCTTGGACCATGTACATTTAGAGCAAGGGAATTCTCTGCTGTGGCTTTGCAGTCACTCTGGGTGGATAGTTTCTGCTGCTGCCAGCATTGCTCCCCAGCAGGGTGCAGATAGTGGGGAGCAGGGGGAGAGGCAGCCCAAGGCTCCCCATGACCAACTGTGCAGGGCAGGGGACAGCCCTGGGATGGGGTGGCAGGAGGGACCCCCACAAAGGAGGGTGTTTATGGAGATCTGGCAGCATAGAAGACAGAAATGAGAGGGGACAACAGGGAGGTGCATTGAGTTTGGTGCTGCTCTGCTTTGTTAGAGGTGTTTCTGGTAGAAAGTAGCTGTGTCATTAAGTGGAGAATGTACAGCAGAAACCTCAGCCATGGACCTGCCTAGTCTTGGTGCTCCTGGTGCCAGTGGCCATGCAGCCCACCAACTAGGGCTTCCCACGTGTGAGAGAGGCTGCAAACAAAGGAGCAGGGTGCTGGAGGCAAGAGGGATTTTGGTAAATGTGTGACAAGAAAGAAGCTGTTGCAATGTTTCCTCTCTTGAGCAAGAGGCAGCTCAGCTCTCCACACAGCTGAACTCTGGGTGGCTCCTGGAACCAGTATCATACTGGCCCCATCGAGCACCAAGCAAAAGTGCTGGCACTGGGAGAGACAAGGCAGAGCAGAAGCAGGCACTTGTGACAAACAGCAGTGGCAGGAGCTGCTCCCACCAACCTGTTCCCTGGATAGTTTTCCATTTTATTTCTCCCTTGAAGAAAAATGCTGTTTTCTTGTCACTGGGTTCATATGTGGGAGTAGGGAAAATTTGTTCACTGAGCACCAGTTTAGCATAATTTTCCTGTGTTTCTAGGTGGAGGCTCCAACCAGTTTTATTTATAAGGACAGTGTTAAATCTGAGGTCAGGCCTTGTTTCCAGCTGTGACTGCTGGCAAGTTTGCCCTTTAATCCCACCTCTGCTTTTTCATCACTTCTGTCTGCACAGCTCAGGATGAAATATTCCTGTTCTGTCCATGGCTTGGTTTTACACTTGTATTAGACAAGAAAAAAATAAATGTGCTATGTGATGGTGTTTGCTTCTATTTTTTTTCATCAGACATGACCTTGCACATGTAGAAAGTGCTTCATACTCCCTTAAAAAAAAAAAAATGGCAAAAGCAAGTTAAAGCCATGTCAACCTAGAGACAAAAGCTACCAGGAAGATTAAATGTCATCCAAACACAACAGTGACAGGGCCAAAAGCAGCAGCCCAGCAGTGGCAGCCAGCCAAGAAATCAGGTGCTGCTGCAGATGTTCTGGGTTTTGGGTTTTTTTTTTTAACTGTGTCACTTGAAATGTGACTGTGAGCATCATCTGAAGAGAAAGGCAGGGCAGAGGAGGGCAGCAGGCAGCCCTCCCACCAGGCTGTCTCCTGGCACTTCCACTGCCACTGGCCCCTCTCCCAGCTGCCTGCATTGACACTAAGCTCTACTGAAACATCTCTTTCCTCCTGTCTTCTGCTGGTGCTTTTTTGTGGAAACCTCTGCCTTTTGGCTGGTGAGCAGGGGGAAGATGAGCACTTCTCATGGCTTTGTCTGCTCCAAGGGAAAGACACTCTCCAGACCTCTAAAGTCATCTTAATTATCCAAATCCAAATTCCTTTCAAGCCTTTCCCTGTTGAAATGAGCAACACCTCACATATCAGATGCCCAGAGCCATGAGGTTTTGCATCCATTGGCATTTGCCAATTATATTTTTATATTATTTCTGTTAAGCTTGGCTACCACATTTCAGCCCAGTGCAGCCTGCCACCTATGCAAGGCTGTTTACTCATCAATGGACTCTACCTCTGGGGACTTTCCTGATTTCTGCCTGCTGCTTGGTTCACAGAAGTGCACAGGTCCTGACCAAGACTTGTTTCTCTGGTGGGTTTCCCCCATCAAGTGTGGCCACAATATTGTTTTCATCAGGGGGTGCAACAGCTGCTGCAAGATGGGGAAAAAACCTCCAGCACCTCCAAATATCTGGTTGCTTTATAAGCTTCTGCCTGCTGGTTTGGTGGATAGCTCGTGTATACTGGGAGCTTCCAAATCCTTCCCCTGCTCAATACAGCATCACCTCCCCTGCCCACACCAGATTGTCACTGCCTGGCATTTCTGCCAGTGTGAATGTCTACGTTGGCAGAACCCTCATTATTATATTCATTGTCATGCACCACTTACAGTGTCACTTGCCCTAGTCCTTGGCTGTATGAACAGTGGGACAACAGTGATCCTGGGTATTGCAACAGACTCCCCTGACACTTCAATAAAGACATCTGTGCTGCTAAGAGTCATGTCATGACAGGTGAATTTGTAATGGCTCTTTTAAGAAAGCAAAATACAAGGAGAATTTGCCTTTAAAGACATCAAACTGCCCATTGGAGCAGCTGCACAGTGGCATGGCAGCTCCCAGCCCAGCAGCACCAGACTAGGCAGCTGCTCCAGCTGTGCTCACCACCATGGACTGAGCTCCCACGTCTCATTGCCACAGAAACTAACAGAAAATGTTGTGTAAAGGAGTACTAACTCGCTTGCAACTGAGCTGTGTAGAGACTATGTAGCTCGTTTCATATGTTCCCTTATCTTGCAAGTCCTTTTCTAAATAGGAATTAAAAAGAAAAAAAAAAAAGAAAAAGAAAAAGAAAAAAAAGAAAAAAGAAGAAAGAAAAGAGAAAAAAGAAAAATTATTCTCCTGCAGTGCTTTGATGATTCCTATTTGCTTTTCAATTAATTTTTCCCATTATGGAAGCCTGAAAGGCCAACATGTGCTCTTTGTGGGGTGCTTGCAATGAGCTGTGGCCACATCTGTGGATCTTGGACATGATTCCTGCCCCTCCACTCTGTCAGAAACAGCCCCTGCTTGCAGAATCGAAGCCTTTCAAAGCAACCATCAGTTCTGTATATCTGTGATTTGGGCTTCTTTGAGGGGTTAATCTCCAACCAACCCTGAGTGCCTTCCAGTTTGGTCACCTCTGTTGAACACCCTGGAAGTCGCTGGCTCCAGCACAGGGATGTTTCCCAAGTTCTAAAGGAAAAAAGAGCCTGCCCTCTAGCTGCTGAGCACTCACACGGCTCCTCTTCCTCAGCTTTCCTGCAGCAGCCAGGATTCCCAAGCTGGTTTGTTTTCTCCCCTCATGCTTCCCAGACTCTGCTCTTTCTTGCCCTGCTCCAGGGCTCAGCTGCGTTTGCTGCGTGGTTCTCTGCACAGACAGAGGCACCTGGGTGGCCACTACCATGATTTTTGCACATTAAAGGTGATTCTCCAAGCCACACAGCAGCAGTTCATGGTGTAAGTTCTCCCTGCATTGCCTTCATCACAGTGAGCAACCAGTTCTTGAAGGGCAGGACCATTTCTCTCAGCCCTCAGAGGTTGGTGAGATGTAGCAGCTAAGGTCAGCACCTGAATTTAAACCAGGTGTAAGA
Organism: Corythornis vintsioides; assembly: GCA_025447755.1. Classification (NCBI taxonomy): domain Eukaryota; kingdom Metazoa; phylum Chordata; class Aves; order Coraciiformes; family Alcedinidae; genus Corythornis; species Corythornis vintsioides. The sequence continues at coordinate 2,801 of JAOEGS010009985.1, read as the reverse complement.
TGAGAGACACAACAAAAATGTGTTCAAGTGCCAGTTCAAATATGGATATTGATGCTGTTTGGATAAACCAATCTTGAAAAAAAATGGAGAAGAAAGCAAGAGGTCACCTGTGTGCCAGAGACTGATACTTTCAGAGCATAATGCCCCTGAAATGATGGGAATGATAATGATTTTTGAGTTTTAAATGACAAGAATAGAAACTGGTATTTACTTACATAGTGGCAGAAAGGCACATGGCAGTGAACAAACAGATTGATATTCAAAGCAGAGGCAGGGGCTGTGGATTAAGAAGACAATGGCTTGAAGCAGATGTTGCTTCAGGAAGTGGAGCACACCTTTATCAAGGGATAGAGCTGGGCCAGCCACTAGATGAATGACAGATGCTCTCTATTAACCCATATCTCTCTCTTCCCAGAAGGGGAAGAGAAGGGAAATAAGGCAGAGAGCTTTATGGATTGGGAAATAAAACTCAAATGAATGTAAATAATAACTATAACATGAAATACATACAAATATATTCTAAACCAGTTTTGTACCCACCCCCCGAATGGCAGTTAGGTCCCCATGACCACTAATGCAGTGGGCAGGCACTGGGGAAGTCCCAGACTTGACTCAGTGGCAGAGGAACCAGGTTCAGGAGCTGGATTCTGGAACACATGGGCTGGGATTGGTGGTAGAATGGAGAGAGTTTTCCTTGGACACTGAGCATTGAAGAAGAGAGCCTGGCCCCTCTGACCCCTCATCTTCACACTGAACATGGTGTTTATGGGCTGGGATACCTTGTTGGTCAGTCTGGGCTCAGCTGTCCCCTCCACTCCTCCCTGCAGGTGTGGCCTTTTGCTTTCTGCACTGCCAACATGGTACACAGGATTCAGCAGTGACCTTGGGCTCTAAAGGAGCAAGTAAAACCCTTTTTGTCTTTTTGCTTTTTTGCACAACAACCCTTGGTAGTACCTGTCAACATGGAGCATTGTCAGTGCTAGAAGCAGCCTCTGCAAAAATAGGCAGAGCAGACTGAGCTGAGAAGGAAAATCACTGCACAGCATTAGTTCAAACTTAACCAGGGTGACCTTGAAGACCTCCTGGCTTGCAGGACTGAGTAATTAAATCAGCTGTGAGGAAAGAGCAAATCCAAGTGTGGCTGGACACAGAAGTAGTTTAGAAAAAGCAGGGCAAAGAGGAAAGGTTGTTCAGGATCTTTCCAGGGTGTTTCCTCACTTTCTGTCTGTTGTTCTGGGGTTCATCTAAAAGGCCCAGAATACAATATCCTACATAATGTAGGAAAAAAAAAAGGAGGAGGAAACATGAACAGAGGAGAAAAAGAAGCACCTCTCACATTGGACAGTTGCTGTCTGTATTCTGCTTGGCTGCTTGGTGAGGGGAGAAATGATTTCAGGGATGTCAGTGTGGTCCTTTTTTCGTTGTCTGTGCTGAAGCCTGGCAGTCGTTATACACAAGCATAAAGTAACTTCTCCCAGTGGTCTCAAATGGAAAAATAGGAAACCATTTCAGAAATGTTGAAGAGTTCTTTTGGTTTTGGTTGGTTGGTTGGTTTTTCAGAAAAGTCTAAAAGTTTGTTACGGGAAAAAAAAAAAGAAACATCTGGCACTTTCAATATTGACTGGTCTGTTTTCAAGCATTTGAAATGAAAGACAAGACATGAATATTTGGGGAAAATGGCTTCTTTTTTATTGCTGCCTTTGCCTAATGTAAATAGCATATGCTCAAATACTCCAGGTGATTAGAGTCTCTAGATCTGCTGTTAAATTATGATCCTGATCAGAAATCTAATTGCTCTCACCTGTCTTGTTCTGTATGGGCTTTTGGCAGAATGACAGCACTTTCCATCACGGGTTCTCCATCCATTGAGTCATACAAAATATGTCTTTAAAATCAGGGGAAAAAAAATATTAATGGGGCTTGTGTTGCCTGTTAAAGGTGCTTTGTTGCTCTTTTCTGATAGGACAAAAAGCACTTTAAATATTTTAAATTCTTAGAACAAATAGTAAATTTTAAGGCTATTTTAAATCTGAGGTGAAAGTAAATTTAATTATTGTTCAAATCCCAGATTTTTTTATATTTTTCCTTTCTTTTGCATTTCCTATCAAACTGAAGGCAAGATAGATACCATGCTTTGTACTGTAGAAGGAGGAATGTTGCTTCACTAGAAATTTTCTGTACAGAAAAACTGCCTTAGCAAAGAAAGAGTAAAAATGAAAGCTGGACAGTTAGGATCTGAGCTTGCCAAGGCAGGGCAGGTGGGGGGGAGTCTCCACTAAAACAACAACACCTAAAAAATCCACAACCCCCCTCAAATGGTTTGAACTTTTAACATCACTAGGTTTTCTCTGTGGAGTCATTTAGATTTTCAATAACTTAGAAAGGGTTTTAAGTGGCCGTGTTGCATGTATGAAAGCTTCTGCTCATGGTGGTGTTGAAGAGAGGTGGGATGAAGCTGATGTGAAATTATGGTTTGAAAAGTCTTGAGCTTTTCCGAGGCAGACAAATCATATATTTAAGTCTCTCTCTCTCTCTCTCCCCTCTCTAACTTCTCTTTCTTCTCTCTCTTTCTTCTCTCTCTCTTCTCTCTCTTTCTTCTCTCTCTCTTTCTTCTTCTCTCTCCTCTCTCTTTCTTCTTCTCTCTTTCTTTCTTCTTCTCTCTTCTCTCTCTTCCTTCTTCTCTCTTCTCTCTCTTCCTTCTTCTCTCTTCTCTCTCTTCTCTTCTCTCTCTTCTCTCTCTTCCTTCTTCTCTCTTCTCTCTCTTCCTTCTTCTCTCTTCTCTCTCTTCCTTCTTCTCTCTT
>JAOEGS010009984.1:94129-115070 GCA_025447755.1 Corythornis vintsioides | reverse complement strand
GGGGGGGGGGGGGGGGGGGGGGGGGGGGGGGGGTTGGTGGGGGGGTTGCTGGGGAGACCGCCCCTTCATCAGGCCGCACGCTTGCGAGCGAGCCGCCGTAGCTATGAGACGGGGCAGCAGCGTGGCCACGGCCCTTGGCTGAGGATGATGAAGGTTAATAAGAGCCTCCCCAGCCTGCCCTGCCCACCCTGCTCTCCCAGCAGAGCCCAGACTGGTTGGAGGTGGGAGCCCAGAGCCTCTCCCATCCCCAGCGCGCCGCGGCCCGGCTTTTGTTCTCCGCTTCTGCCCGGCCACTTTCATTCCAAACATCCCCTTCTCATGCACACACCCGGGGGGGGCAGAGCCCACACAAAGAGAAAGAAAAGGCTGCTTGCTAAGAAACCCAGTAATTACAGGGCTGGGGTTTTCCTGCAGGAGGATTCACAGGGATTGGCCGTGGCAGCGTTTCACACGTACGGTCCCTCCGGGGGTGAGCTCCTGCTTCCATTTCATTACAGGCAAGCTGGGCTGCCAGGGGAACTTTGGCCCCAAAATGAGTTTCCAAAAGGGGACAGTTGCATTTTATTATTATTTGCTCAGAAATCAATTTTGCTGCTGCCCCCCCCTGCCCCCAGGAGCCTCCTGATCCGCTCGGGAGAGCAGAAATGGTGTGAGGTGGTTTCTCAACTCTGCTGCTGCCCCTAAGGATGGGAAATATTCCTCTGCACCATCACCACCCCATTTTAGCCACATCTGGAGGTGGTGAATCAGACATTTCCTAACCCCCACCACGACTTGGGAAGTCTGGGCTTTCGAGGTGCTTATAAAGACAAGGAAATTCCTTGTTTGTCCTTTTATAAAGAAGGGGAAACATAATCCATGTACAAATGGAAGCAAGAGAAGCCCTGCAGGACCAAAACTTGACCTTTTGTACTCACTTGCCATAGATATCCCATGATTTTCTTCAGGTCAAGCTGAAGGGGGTAGCACAGCACCCAGAGCTTTGCACTGTCAGGATGTTTGCACATCTCTGGCTCAGGTAAACAATCTGATTTTACTGGTGGGTGAAATAATAGCTCAGAACAGCCAGGCCAAGTTCCTGCTGGAGGTCCAAAGGATGAGGAACCCAAATTGCCTCTCAAAAAGCACTTCTGCAACAGCCACCCCTCCTGCTCAATAATGTGCTTCTCTGTTTTGTACACAAGCCTGAAAGGGGGCCTGTCTGGGGTAATTTTACACCATTCCTCTGGGGAAAGTACCTTGGGGTCAGTTTTTCCACCTTCTTTTGTATTTTGCTAAGAACTCTGGGACATTTGTAGGACAGCTCACAGGGGCAGGACTGATGACAAGAGCCAGAAAACTCTATAGGAACAATGTTTCTGCCATCAGCACACACACTTTTAGGCAAGTTACCCTGATCTTGTGTGGGTTTATGGTGTGTCCAACACAAGGACCAGCACATCAATCCCCTCCTCAATCTCAGAAGCCATCATCTGATGACACACACTAAGAAATGTGCTGTTGTGGACAGAGGTCTATAGCAGAAGTCACTCCTGTCCCCAAAAGCTCACACACTCAGCATTTGCCTGCATACTTTTAAATAGCTGAAACCATTATTTTTAAGCCAAATGCAAAGTTGGATGGTTGCTTATGCTCCAGATAACCTACTACTGAAAATGAGTCCCAGGTTTGGTTTCCCTTAAAGACAGGACCACTTGTCAAACTGAGACCCAAGCCTGGCATTTGGTTGCCAAGCACACAGCCTATTTCTTTGGTTCCATCTCAATTTCCATCATCTTTTCTTTCTCTCCTTATTTACTTCTGTGGGTCTTAATTTCCTGCACCCCGAGCCCTGCTGAGAGCAGGCTCTGCCTACATGGGATTGCACAGCACAGCCCTTCCCTCTCCAGGGAAAGGTCAGCAGTGGAGGTTTAGTGCAGAGAGAAGAAAGGCAGCAGCAGACAGAGAACACTCATAAAGATCTGGCTGTGAGCCTCTCTGAGAAAATGTCAGGTTGGGGAGGCTATAAGAGCTTTAATCTGCAGTACAAGGGGATTAAGAGACTCGTTCTCACAGGACAAAAGAGAAAGGAGAGGAGCGGAAGGAGCAGCACAAGGGAGAATGGAGGCTGCAAGGGGAGGAAGGGAGAAAGTTAAAGAGCTCAAATCTAAAGAGCATCGGGATTTAAAGAGCTCCAACGTCTGTAATAAATGTGAAGTGGCCTGTGTGGAAAAGGGGCTTTAGCCAATGGCTCTGCTTTTGCTTTTTCACACTAAGCACACACACTTCAGCCCTTCTGCAATCAAGGCAACTTGTGTTTGGCTTTGTTGATTTTCAGGGGCAAAGGAGTAGGAGGGGGAAACGGGAGGTTAATGAGGCGCTGCCCGATGGGAAGCTCCAGAAGTGGTGGGCATAATAACATTTTTAAACAGTGCTTTCTGGGCTTTGATCCTCACCCCTGGTGTCTCTCAACCCCCTCCTCATCCTCAAGGGCCGTGGAGCAGCAAAGGGGCCTGGGAACAGGAAGGAAATGGGTAGAACTGGGGGACAGGCTCCTCAAGTGCTGCTTGAGCAGCGGGGCCAGGCACAGAGAGCGGAACTGAGAGGCTAAGGAAAGAAAACTTGAAGTACTTCTCAAAGAGGGGGAGAAAAACCAAACCACAACTCCAATGCATCAACTGCAGGAGAGCTGGCCAAGGAGACACCAGCACAGACAAGAAAACTGCACAATGAGAGGGAAACCAGGTACTCAGACCAGCTTTACACAGGTTTTCCAGCAGTCCACTGGGTTAAACAGCACTGCAGCACCCACTCAAATCTTTTGTTATGCACTTTCCCAGCAAAACAGGCTCACAAAAGGCAGGAGATGCTCCAGGACACCACCAGGTTCTCTCACCTATGTTCACAGCTCAGCATAGTGCTGGGGGTAACAGTGCTCTGTGCACAGACTGTACTCACAAGGAAAAAAAATAAGGCAGCTTTGTAACATAATAAGCAAGTTCCAGACAGGAATTAGAGTATAGCATATCCAGTGGAGACAGGGGGCTGGAGTGGCATTAAGGTAGGAAGAATATAATTACCTGAGCTAGACTGCAGCCAGGATAATGGTATTAATTTATTTCAAGAAAGCCAGAAGTGCCAAAACCTGGATTTCACATTTAAATCCAGAAAAAGGCAAAGCACAGCATCCTGATTCCATTCCTCCAGCATTCCAGGCTGGAAGGAAAAGTCTCCCAATAGGTTTACACCCCTAAGGCAGTCAGAATGGGAGAACTCACCCTCTGCCTTGAGAGGCTGATGCCATCCCAGTGCACAGCCCTGGAACCACTGATCCTCTGCTACAAGGCACACACCAGTGAGGCAATCCCAGCACCTTGCACTCCACAGGAAACATCATCCCACACCCCATAACTCGCCTGCAGGCAAGAAAGAGCCACACTCAGCCCCAAACAGTCACAAGCAACTGAGCGTAGCCCCTCAGTTCGATCTGGTATTAATTATCCACTGCTCTGCAGAGATAAATGCTTAATCCTCCAGCTGTTGACACTGGAAATGGACCAGTCTACCCCAGGGTGGATATTATACAGGGGAACTTGGCTTCAGCTGCCATCCCCACATCATGTGCTCTACAAATACTCGCTGGCTTGTGGCTAATGGGTTTGGTTCATGGGGTGTAGAGGATCTGTCCGTGGCAGAGCTAATCCAGAATAATACATGACCCAACCATTCATTGTATCAGGTTTTTTTCTTCCTCTACTCTTTTCCCTTCAATGCAATATTTCAAATTTCACGTGGAATTTCTCATTTTCAGACATTCTCCATTTCCTTGCAGCTTACCAGGGTCCCTCCTCCAGGGCAGAGAGCAAGGTGAACGTCCTAGGCAGCGGTGCCCCAGGATGGGGAGATGGCTCTGCACAGCCCCTGCTTCTCTGGGTGTCTTTCACTTCCAGGAGAAAGGCCAAAGGTCTCCACTCTGGTTTCACACTCACTGGAAAGCCTAAATCAAGAAGTTTGCCTGTCAGGGAGAAAGCAGCAATGCTGATGCTACCAGAGGTGAGAAAACTCTTCTCATTTCTGACTGAGCACTAAAAACTTTGGTCTTGGCCACATCTGAGCAATCTCACCAATACCACCATGTGCCAGGAGAGGAATCCACTGGCCCAGGCCCACTGACACCAGCCCTGATGCCCCAGTCAGGCCCTCTGGGACCCCTGGGGAGATGCCTGCTCTCCCTTTCCCAGCTCCAGATGGCTTTTCTTGCCTCTCCCCACTCGATCACCCCCTCCCAAGTTCTGTCTTACAGGGCAGGTCCTTGGCAAAGGTGAATTTTAAACCCAAAGACAGAATCAAGTTTGAAAGGTAGTCTTATTGTACATAGAACAAAAGTCACAAGTGCTTGGGAGCACCTGTTTGCTCCCCATTTAACAATAAAACAGGTTTTTCAAGCACTCTTCTAACACAGACTGGAATGGCTGCACCCACAAATAGCCAACACAAGGGTTTGAATGCAGGAAACACAACAGGGAGGCAGCACACAGCAGACTTTTCCCCCCACCAAAAAAAAAACAACAATCAAAAACTCAAGTTCTTGGTTCAGCACAACTATTATTTAGCTTATGGTGCTGCCCTGAAGCTCTGGACCACTGCACCTTCAGCTGCACATGTACACAAGCAGCCCCTGCTTCTAGGGAGCTTGCAGATCACTGCTGGGGGAAACTGAGGCAGGGATGAAATGCTCCCTCAATGCCCAAGGCAGCAAGCAGGGGGCTGGAAGCAGATCACTTACACCCAGCAGGACCTAGAGACCTGAATATCCACCTGAACTTGTGCTGCTTTATACTCAATACAACAGATCCTGCAACTTCATCACCACCCTCCCTTTAGCAAGTGGTGCCTTCTGCATGAATTCCTGCAGTACAAAGGAGCTTGCTGGGACTGTGACATGCAAAGAGTGAGTTAAACTGGTTTTGTTGGCCTTGTTTGTTTTACCAAAGCAGTATTTCCAGTTTTGATCCAATGGAATTAAACTTCATCCCACCTGAATGCAGAATTTTGCCTTTGCCACCCTGGTGCTCAGTTTAATCTGAAAGTTACAATGAGGCAAAGAAGGGGAGGCAGGAAAAAAAAGCTGAGCTTTTAATTGGATTTTGTTTTCCTTAACAACAAGATGCAGAGACAGGCCACTTGTTCCTATGCTGTTCCTGGGCAGCTTCACCTCTGCTGGGAGAATGGCCTAAGCTCTATGTAGGAGAGAATGGGAGCTTGAAGCCTGGCCAGTAAGAGCATGAGAAAGGGCTCCAGCAGCCCTGGTTTCTGTTTTCCTTGCTCTAAGACAAGAAAGGGGGTTCTGGAGGTTAAACCAAAGATCTTGCAAAGCCAAATTCCTGGTTTTTTTCCCCAGCTCTGCTGCTGACTTCAGAGGACATGCAGGTGACCCTACTCCATAGCTCTCCACCCCAGCTTCTCCTGCAAGCTCTCAGGAGATGCTGCTACTTTGCCACATGAGCAAGCCTGAGTAAGAAGTGCAGAGGGGACACAGCAGCTGTGGTACAACCACAGATCTCTGTCACACCATCCCAGTGTGGAAGCAGCAAACTATTTCCATCCTGAGGACTGAATATGGAGTCATTTGGGTCGTGTCAGCAGTCAGGGTTCAAGGCAGGGATGTCAGAGGCCCCTGGCAAAGCTCCTCCTTCCATCACATCTGCAAGGATTGTGCTAGACCTTTGTCCTCACATGGAGTTGGCAGGGCATAGCTTGCAGTCCACCCCAACAATCCTTTTCAACAGTCTCTTAATGATATCCTTATTTAATGACAGACTACAGTCTTGGGGCTCCAAACCCCTAAGTTAAGGGGGAAGTAACAGCAAACAAGCACACCAAGAGCATCTGGGAAGCCACCAAGCACAAGAGATCTACATCATCCCTGCCTCCTCCTCCTCCTCCTCAAACCACATCATGTAGGAAATGGAAGTGGTAGGAAAAAGGAGGGAAACTGGAGCCTGGCAGCAAAGGACAGGGGGAAGTGGCTGCTCCAAGCAGGTATGATGCTTCAGGATGTATAGGAATCCTGCTTCCTAACCTGCTGCTTGGCCACTTGGGATTATCCCTTCTGGAGCACTCTCCATCTCTTTGCCTAATCTACTCTTAAGATACTTAATGCACAGGCATTAACTATCCTCCTTCTCCAAGCTCCTGTCTCAGAAAGTTCACTGCTCAGAAATGGTTCTGATAAGCAATGCAAAACTGCTTTACATCAGATTGACTCATCTTGGGATGTCCTTAATGCTCCCTAAAATACACCTGCTGGCAGCAAGCTACTCTTTCCTCGTATTTTCACACAATACACAGAAACAGAAGCACAAAGCAGCACACACACCACCATGTGTCCATTATTAAGCAGTTGCCTCTGGAAAGAGCAAAGTTCCTGCTTCCAGTAGCTCACATGTTGGAGTTACATCATCTTCTCTCCAAATACACCACTGAGTATCCAGATCCAAGAAACAGCAGGCTCCATGAAATGGACCATTTGGTATCACAGGAACCAGTTTTGACCCTGCACATTTCCCTCTTGTGAAGTCTCCCCTTCTAAGAGCTTTCATCTGTACAGAACCCCAGGAGCAGTGTCCCCTTGGATCAAAGTCCAGCCCTGGGCTGTTGATATTTCTCCCAGGAAATACACCAAGATAGGTCAGACTGGATTGTTGGTGCATAGTCTGTGTCCATTTGTCTTGGCAGAAACCTGGCAGCTGGGCAGCTTCAGCTTGCAAAAGCACTCAAGCCTTGGGTGACCTGGCAAAGCAGCTGTCACAATGACATGCCATTCTGTGCTGGGTGGCACTGGACACTGATCTGACAAGCTTTCTAGAGCCCTCAGCACACAGCTCGGGTGAACTAAAGCAGTGTGACATGGCAATCAGCAGAGCCAAGGTGGTGCTTGAGCCCATTGCTGTGGTGTAACCTCCATGACATGTGTCTGGTATTCCTCCCAGCCTCAGAGGTGCTTCTCTCCTCTCCCAGAGCTTGTCATGAGAAGTGCTTCTGAGTGGGAGCTGACTGACTTGCTGTGTCACATATGGGTCAGCTCCTTTTCTCCTGTGCCTCCCAGGTGACAGCCTCTGGGGCTAAAACCTGATTCAGGAGGGAAAATGCACCACCATGCTGAATTCCAGCTAAGCTACTGATCCTCTTTAGCCTGGGGACAGATTTCTTTCCCAGGACCACACTCTACCCTACTTGCATCCTGCTGTTCAAGCAGCAAAAGATGCCAGAACAAGACTCTGGCAGAGCTGCCACAGCAGGAGAAGCTTATTTTGTCCCTGAGGCAGGACAGCAGCTTGGGTTTTTTTACATTGCTTTCAACCTTCCAGTAGTTTGGGCAGTGGGGATGGGACCCTAATGCTGACTTGAGGAATATCACTCCATTTGTAGGCAGAGGGCAAGCTGTTGGACAGCAGGGACAGCATTTGGTCCTCCCTTCAGCTGTTCTGGAGAAGCACCCATGAACAAGATTCCATCACATCAAGTCTCTGCCAGCCAGCACCTGAGGCCACAACAGCAAACCTTACATGCTGTCTACCTGAGGTGTTCAGAAACATGGGGCAAGATGACAAGGTTTATGGGCAGCCTGAAAACCCTCCTCACACCGTCGAGCTCCACAAAGAGCAGGTGTCTTCATCGCAGCTTCTCCACCAGGCCAGCAGCGGAACAGAAAAGCACCTTCAGCCCCTAACGCTGGGACTAATCCATCCCCAGCCAAAGCAGAGAAGCCTGGAAGCAGTGGCTGGATAAATTCTTTGCAAGAAGCTCCCAGACACGTTCAGTAAACACTGCAAACAATGAAATCATCCCATGGCTGCAGCCACTCCTCTCCTCCAGCGCCGGCTGCACCAGCCCCGGTTAACGCGCCGCAGCCCCCGCCTTGTCCGGGCCTCTAGAGACAGTGGAGGTCTCGAGCTCATGGCTGGAGCCCTTCAGAACCAAGAACTCCAGCAGAACGTCCAAGAGGCAGAAAACCAGGTGCCTGAAACGGAGAGAAGACAAAGCTTAGGCTGGGCAGGGCAGGGAGATCAGCTCCAGCAGAGGCAGAAGCCAAAGCTCGTGCAAGGAAGTGGCGGCTCCGACTGCCATGGGGGGGGGACACAGGAGATCTGTGCCCTAGAAGGAACATTTCAAGAGGTGGTTCAGGGAATTTTCTTCCACCTGCCAAATCAGTGGATGTTGGAAGCTGCTGAGCAGCACAGAAAACACAGAGGTGTCTCCCAGAGTCAGGTGGCACATGCACTTCTCCACAGTCAAGCACAGAAACATCCCTTCCTGAATGTGCAGCGATGGGTATGCAGGAAAACTCCATCTCCTCATACATGCAGCTCCCTAAGCTCCTCTAAAACAACAAGCTAGACCAGGATTTGTCTATTTCCTCTGACATCTCCAAACTAAGCAGGTCCAACAACATAATTTAAGATGACTGGCTCAGTAATCTGCAGTCCTAGAGATGTGTCTTCCTAACAAGCAAGGCAGATGCCCTCTGATCATCCAAGTCCAGGCTAATTACCCAGGCAGGTCCTGTGCCAAGAAGCCAGCAGTGTGAAACCCACAGCAAAGCCCCGAGCGTGGCCCACATGCCCTGTCACAAAGGCTGTTGAGGCAGAGACTAAAATCCACTTACCTGTTTATCACAGGCTGGCCCAAGGACTCCAGCACCAGCTTCCAGCTCATCCGACATTTATTGGTCCCAAGGATTTCTTGGATCACATCTGTCAACGTCAGAGACAAAGCTTCAGGAGCTGCACATTTCCAGGGTAGTAAAATGGGGTCAGTCTTCTGCCAGTGGGTTCTAAAAGCAAGTTTGTGGTGGTGCTCTGAGCTTGAGGTATCTCATGCCCAACATTACCATGACCAAAACCAGCCAGGGACAGGCCTGAAGTGTTCCAGGATGGAAAGGCATATCCTGGTAGAGCTTTTTCATCCCCAAGAAATAGTAAGGAGTTAAAAGTTCAGGCTGTGCTCAGATGGATTAGGCAGCAGCTGCTTTAATGCCAAAGGTCCCCATGTCAAACTTCAAGAGAGGGAAATCCAGAGCAGCTGGGATCACCAGAGTGGGAAGCCAAAGGCTTTGCCTTAAGACCCTTCCCAGCAATGGCAGCTTTGGCAGCAGGTGGGAGCACAGGGTGGCACTGGCTTTCTTCAGCCCCACCTCTGGAGATGGCCCAGCAGGAACCACCAGCACTAACCACAGAATGCAGACACTCTGCATCTGGGAATCACCAAGACATGTGTCCTTCCTGCTCCCCAGATGATTATGCAAATGATCTAGAACTGGGAAACTGTGGTTTTTGCTTAGAGAAAACCATTGAAACCTGAAGGGTTATGATCATTTCCCAGTGCCTTGTCACAAGACCCATCTCTCTATCTAACCATCTTTCCAGAGATGCCAATGGACTGGAGGGCTCCCCAGCCTCCCCTACTGCTCCTTTCTGAAGGGCAGCTGACATTTCTGGTGCACACTTACTAGGTATGATCCCCATCAGGCTCTGCAGGGCCTGCTCTGCTGCTGCTTTCTTCTGTTCCTCTGTCCTGGCTGGTTTGGGGACTGCTGGTAAAACTCCTCCTGGCCAGATGGATTCCTGTAGCAACTGGAGGTACTGGACCCAGCGCTGGGTGCAGGTCAGGTTAATCACCTGGACTTCCAGCCACCTATGGGCACAGGGAGAAAGAGATATCATGAAAAAAAAATCAGGCTTGGTACCACCTCAGGGGCTTTCCACTGAACAGGGACCCTGGAAGGAAAAACCAGCTTTACATGTTGACCAGTTACCATGTCATTTCCAAGCCTATACATTAAACATATTCACAGGTTTTAATTATCTGAGATTCCCTGTGCCCCAGCAGTATGCAAAAGTTCCCCATCCTATAGCAGAAACACTAATGCAAAGTCACAGAGGAAAAGCAGAGGACGTGAGAAACTATTACTCTGCTGCCTGCAGGAAACCAAAGGAGTAACTGGTGCCTACATGGAGCACAGCTAATGGGTAAGACATCCTAAGGCATGTCCATGCCCAGGCAGATGAGAGAGCCATCAAACTGGTGTGTTAACTCCAAATGACCCCTGTGACTGATTAGAAGGGCACCAGTGTGGTCTGGCAACCAGATCTCCCCTCCTCAATTCCCCTGCTACCCAAAGAGCGAAGGGTGTCTCGCCTGCAGACCAAAACACACATCCCAAGGATGGCAAGGCATCAATATCCTGCTGCTTCAAGTTCCTCTCATCCCCCTGCTTCCCTGCTGTCCAGCCCTGCTCCGGCCGCCAGCGGCGGGTAATGAAATCATCACCCCTCCCATCCAAAACCCAGCTATTAAAAGCAAGCTGAGGTACCTGCCAACAAAGCCACCCTCCCGCGGGGCCGAGGCTCTGCCCTTTATACAGCAACAACCTGCAAATCCCCAGGCTGCAGGAATGCTGCTCCCTGGCAGGGCTCGGAGGAGTTTGCAGCTCGTGCATGGAGAGGTGTCCACACCACCCAAGTGCCGGGCAGGGAGAGTTTCTAAATCAATCACGAGGACCCTCTTGCCCAGATGAGAAATCACTCCCCTGTGTGACAAAAAGCCACAGTGGGCACTCAGAATTTGCTCTGCTCAAAGAGGCAAATTCCCCCCTGGATGAGGAGAGGCCAGCAGACAAATCCCTGATGCCCCAGAGGCCACCAGGAGGGTCCCCATGGATTTAGCACGACCTGGTCTGGGCGATACAGCAGCGACAGCTCCTGATCAGCAGGAGGAACCAGAGCAGAGGGGGAGTGCTGGGGGAGGGAAGAGCCTGGTGATTTCACTAGTACTTCAAGAGTCCCTGAGGAGAGAAGTCCACGAGCAGGGCCAGGAGACCCGTTCCTCTTGGCAGCTGGTGCTCGTGCTTGCAATTCCGTCACCACTACGCCCCGGCAGCTCACAGCACATCCAAGAGCAAGGGCCCTGCCAAGGCAAACTTTATTTAACCTGCACTCTGCCAGACTGTCTGCATTCTTCTCAGGCGAGGCACTGGGGCCAAGGGTGCCTTTCCCCACGCTAACAGGAGGACACGAGTGGAGAGTTGGGAAGAACAACCCCTGGAGGTAACCGGGGCACAGGAAGGGTGGGAAGCTGGCGGTGCAACCGTGGCTGCAGGTCTGGAAGGATGAACACCTAGGAAAGGAAAAGGCCATCCAAAAAAACCCTCTGAAAACAAGGCCCTGTGCAGCAGTAAGACCAGTTATGTCTCTGAGAATAGTCTTTGGCTCATGGTGATCCCACTGGAAATGAGGAGGCAGCCTCACCAGGGACCCCGAGGACTGAGGCTGCTACTGGAGGTCCAAAGCCCAGCTTCCACCTGTCCTGAAGGACAAAGTGTCACAACCTGGAACAGGCCATGTTTGAGCTAAAACTGCTTAAAAGGGTTTTTATCTCCAGCCATCAGCAGAGTTTAACACCCTGGATCACGTTAAACCCTCCAGCCATCCCCAACCCAATTAAAGCCTTAAACTGGGGCTCCTCCAGGGGCAAGAGCTTTTCATTAACATGGTTTTTCATTAACGTGTTTTCTTACACAACCTGCTCTCCTAATTGAGAAAACATTTGACAAGCAACAGTAGTTTAGGGGCTTGGGGACAGAGCTGCAAAGAGAACAACTGTGCATCTAGGGAGGTCGGGTTGAACACGGACTTCTCTGAGCAACAGTCACTTACCATGCTCTACAAGGCTGTAGAATGCAAAGAACAAACTCACTTTTTCTTAGGAATGTTCCTAAACCAGCAAAATAATCAAGCAAACAGTGGGCAGGGTGACAGCTGAGCTCTGAGCAGACAGCACATTTCCAGACAGCTCCAGAACAGCCCGAGAAGTGATGGATGCTGGAAGGCCCTGTACAAACAACCTGCCACTTCTGGCTCCTCTCTCCCCACCAAGCCACCAGGACAAGGCTACAAGGCCTAGAAGTAACACCTATAAATCTGGTCAACATCTGCACACGCTGCCATTATGCAACAGCCTGCAGGTTTTGGTTCCCACAGTTGCAAAACACTACTGATTATATTTTTTTTTTTTAATATATACACTTATTCTGGCAGCTGACTGCCTTCCTTGGAAGCCAAGGGCAGGAGCTGAGAAGGGCTCTGGTGGTTTTGCTCCATATGCTACAGCTCCATGAAACTCCTGAGAAGGGCCCACGCATTGTGGTGGTGGTCAGACAGTCACTGCTAGGAAAGGCAGAAGAGGCACCCAAAAATCACAAAGAATACACACACACATAAAAAAAGAAAATAAGAAATTGGCAGGAGTGGGGACAAGAAAGAAGAAACCAAAGCTGGGTGCAAATGGAAGACAAGTGACTGTGCTCTGGGTCCCTTAGTGGGTGCACCTACCCCAAAAAGCACAGAGCAGAAACTCAGAAGGCTGGTCCATCTGGCTCAGCACCCTCCCTGGGAGAGCAGCTGATGTTTCCAAGCTCTTTGAAAGAAGAGCACAAGACAGAGTAACCTGCCACAGATTCCCTCCCTACTCTTGACCTGCACCTGTCAGAGTCACCACCAACACCCACTGGGGGGATGCACTCAATCAACCTTTCCATCAGGCACCAGGATAACAGCTCACTTCTCACACAGCAACTCCAAATACGTGCTGCTCCAAGGCTGACCTTTGCCAGCAGATCACAGATTATTTTTTTGGTACTATTAAAGGACCAAGCATTTGAGATCCATGTGGGACACGGAAAGCACACACGGGCCTCCTCCCAGGTAGAAATACATCCAGCAAGAAACACAAATAGAGCTTTTTGGACTTTATTTTTGGACAGCTGATGACTTACTATTTCTATTCTGCTATTTCATGAAGAAATAGCCTTAATAAGAAAGAAAACCAAGCCTATCACTAAACCATCTCCTTACACTTCAGCTGAGACCAGAAATAGATAGAGAGTGGCCTCGTGGGCTCAGACGTTCAAATGCTTTGATAACACCCAACACAAAGACACTGACTGCAAAGGCTACAGAGCCCTGGACCTCAGTCTGGAGGTGCATAACTTGCCCATGCTGTAAGGGTCCTCTGTCTGAAACAGCTGCCAATGGAGAAATTAAATGGCTGCTAAAAAAGAGATGATTTCATGCCATGGCTTAAGCTGGAACTCCAAGGGCAGCTGAAGGGGTCCATTGAGATGGGAAGAGCAGAAATGCCTGGAGAACAAGGAAAAAAGGCCTGGAGAGTCCATGCCTTAGCTCACCTGTGGCACCTAGAAGCAACAGAAGCTGTTAAGATGGAGCAGCCCGTGGTGAGGAGAGGAACAGGCAACACATGGTGTATGGATGTGGTTTTACCTGGCTGCCACGAGCTGGATGTGCTCAAAGGGAGTACCCAGAGGGTTCACCCACAGATAGAGCTCCCCTCAGCAAGGAAAGGTTGGATTTGAGTCTGGAAAAGAAACATGGAGCAGGAATGAACAAAAAGATAGGGTTCAAAGGTGCACAAAGAGCTGCTAGAAGCTGTAAAAACTGTTTTTCTTGTCCATCAAGGTTAGGGTAAGAACTGCTACATTTACTGGAGCTGAGTGAGTTAAATCTGCTGATTGTGACCAAAAGCTGAAGCAGTGGACAATGTGCCTCCCCTGCAACTGGGATTTTGAGCATTTAGACAAACTGGAAACCACATTAGGAAGAAAAAGACGAAGAAGACTCTACTAGTCTGCTGTAGCTGTATAAACACTCCAAATAGCTCTATAAATATACATGAACTGCACATAACAGTAGCAAGACCAACTCAACATCTACTTCTTTCCATCCCAGAACATGGCCTCCATTTCCCCAAGACCAGTTAACATGGTGTGGCCAACCAGAAGCCCAAAAAAAGGCCTGTGAGATCAAAGCAGTGAAGAAGTTTTTAAGAAAAAAAGAAATCAACATCTGGTAACATATGAGGCATGCAAGCATCTGACTCATGAAGTCAAGAAAGGCTGCTGCTTGTATCACCAGACCAAGTACTTGTCCCCCACATTCCACCCCTAACCACAAGAATATCCTTAATTCAAGGGCTCTGAAAGGGCAGCATTGCAATGCTCTGACTGTAAAACATTTCACCTGCCACTCGAGCCCATTTCCACCTTCTCCACACAGCCACCACCAGAAACATGTGCAGCTGAGCACTGGCTCACCTCACCACCTTCAAAGCAAGCCCACACTTGTCTAGACCATTGGTAAACCCTTCGCAGAGGAAGGAAAGTGGAAGAAAAAGAATGAAAAAAGGCCAAAAAAAAGCCCTCAGCAAATCAAAGATTACGAAGCATCCCAAGTGCTTTTAAACTTCTGGCCAAAGACACACACGTAAAAAGTAAACTATCCTTCTCTCCTTACTGGAAATGTTCTTCTCCTGCTGCCCCATAAAACGTTTCCAGTTGCTGTGAACAATGTGTCCTGTCCCCTGCACTGAGCACCCAGGAATGAAGTGTTTGAGCAGTAAGAGTCCTCTCCTCGAACAGAGTGTCTTGCCAGCCTTGCACCTCCTCAGCACAGTTCCCCTGAGGGCACTGCAAGAAGCAAGAAAGAAATCAAGCTGCAAGGAGCTCATGCTAGTAGTGTTAGCATCCAATGAGCCTTGACTGGACTCACCAGTGTCTTAGCAGTGTAGGGCAGTGGGATTTGCTACCTGCTCGGTCCAGGCAGGGAGGTAGAGCTGATAAAGTCCTGTTAGAAGCAGATGTGTTACTGTGCAGCAGAGAGGAGGGAAACCAGCTCACTCCTTACACTGGAAACCAGAGCTTGCCACTGGGGTTTGGGGCACCATTCTGTGCAGCTTTATGGGCTGCTCCCTCCACACACCTGCCACAAAAAGGAATCGTGTAAACACCCAGGGCTGCAGCAACTCCAGCACCCAGGGCTCCAAATCCAGCAGCCTCTCCCTGCAGGGAATTGACTGAGCTGCTCTTTTTTTTTTTGGCTTTTCACAAGTCAGATCTCTCTGATGCCATGGGGCTCAGGAAATAGGGAGAAAGCTCTGTGATTACAAAAAGAATTGTCCCCAAACCCCCTTGATTCTCACCAAGCATCCTGGCTTTCGATAACATCTTCATCAAGTATTTATTGAGCCAATTAAGCTCTCAGCAGTGCCCCAGGGAGAGGCCAGGCTGTCTCAGCCAGGTCCTGCTCAGCACAGATTGCTTCATTAGCCCACTTCAGAATCAAAATACATAAAAATGCTGTTAACCCTTCACACGCCAGGAAAAGAAAAACCAAGGAGACATTATTCCCTTTCAATCCTTTTCTTCTTGGTCTCTTCCATGTGAAATAAAAGTTGTCTTGTTTCCTTGCTTTTTGTTTTTTTAAATCTAAGCAAAATGCTGGCACGGATCTAATCACTGAAACAGAATCAAAAGAAGAGAGAGATGCAGTTAAAAGAATGTTGCAATTGTTATCAAAGCATGGAGCTCTTGCTTCATCCTAGTGGCTGTTTTTGGAAGATTGATCCTTGGAGAAAAGGGGAAAGGAAAGAAAAAAGTGTTTGTGACAGGGATTCAAAGCCAGATCCAAAATTTCCAGGTGCTTGGAGACAACTGAATCGAGGCCCCTCTCCAAGTTGATTTTTATTTACTTTACATCCCCACACTGAAGACTGCTCTCCCTGACATGCCACAGGCCTGCAACTCCTCCTGCTCCTCACAGCTCCACCACAAACAGCCCAGTGCACAGATGAAGATGGTATCAGGTTGGTGCCTCTGCAGACAAGCCCCACTGCATGGCCTCGGGAGCAATGGGACCTTGGCTGCCACATCCCTGGGTCTGCTGGCACAGCCCCTCAACGTGCTGCCTCTAAGGGCCTTCCTAAACGTGCCCCAAACAACTCCCCTGGGTAATGAGCCAGAACAACCAGGGGATTTAGGTGCCCCAGCTACACTGACATTGCAGTTTTGGCAGCTGGTTTCTACCAGTAAAGCTCAGAGGTGCTGCCCAAGCCTGGAGTGCTAAGCTACCTGCCAGCTACAAAGCCAAAAGGCAAATGGGAGCAGCTGCACTGGGAACAGCTTTGCCATAACCCTTCCTGGCTTCTCCTGGCATCTGAAGAGCACAAACCAGCTTTTGGTTTAATGTCTTTTTCAGAGGTAGCACTGGGAGTCACATCCCAGCCCAGGATACCCCAGTGCCCGGTGACACATGTACAGCTTTGTGCCACCCCACAGCACCCAGAAGAGGACTGGCTCAGTCTCCATGTTGGACGTGGCCCCTGTGGGGCTCCAGCCAGCCAGAGCTGGGCACAATTGCTTGCCCTTGGGCAGCACATTCCCAGCATGCAGGTGCCTGGCTGCCTGCGTGGGCAGGTTTACTCAGGGACATTTAGGAGTCAGGCACCACTACACACCAGTGGCACTTCCAACTCAAGTAGGCTGCCAAGTGTCTTTGCTTTTGCCAGCTCTGTTGGCAAAGAGATCAAGAAGAAAGAAGAGAAAAACCAAAAAAACCCACCCAGCAAGCAATTCCCTACAGCTCAGAGCTCCTTGACTCACCAGTGGTTGCACAAGTGCCCACAACACCTGGCCTGACACGAACAGGCTCCAAGGGTACTCAAGATGACAGCAAGGGCAGCCTGGGGGTGCACATGGGGACAATAACCCACAGCCCCTCTGGCTGCAGCACCATTGACATCAGCAGCAGCCTCCACATACCCACCCAGTGTTTATCCAAACCCCAACAGACTGACCCTGCCATCAAAATCCAGGCTGCAGCAAGAATTCAGATGCTTCAGAGCCACTGCTGAGAGGATGAAGAGCATCCTGCCTGTGGCCTCACTACAGCACCCCAGAGCCAGGCTGTCTCTAAGACCACGGTCCAAGACTCAGCTCCAGGGTAGGTCTGAGCTCAGATGGACTTTCCTTTCTCATTCCAGTTCAGCAGTGGCCAAAACTTTGTGAGAAGCAGCACAAGAGAGGAAGCTCCACAAGGAGCACAAGCCAGACTGGCAAAGGGAACCAGAGCTACCAGAACTTGCATGAAACTGCTGTATAACAGCCTGATGGTCATCTTTAGCCAGTCTCAAAGCATCCCTGCCTCTTCCTTGACATCTGAGACTAGAACATCACCTCCCCAAATCCTCCTGCTTCACTGAGGGATGATGAGACAGGGGACAAAGCCTGAAGGAGCCCCAGAGTGACCCAAAGCCAATGGCCAGCTAAACAGTGCTGAGCTCCTGGGTAAGGCAGAGACAATTTGCATTTATTTTAACTCATGCTCAGCAGAACAGGACACCATCAAAGCTGTCTGTGCAGTTCCACACTCCTTTATATACACCCTAGTGCTTCTGAGCCCTGGAACAGTCTCTGCAGCCCAGCTCACTCAAGTTACAGGGTGCAGAGAGCCAGGTTGTGCCTACACACCTTCCCTCTACCTGAAGCTCTGCACGGCCACAGCTTTCTGTTGGGATGGAAGGAGCTGGGAACAGCACACAGACCTGGATCAGCACCTCAAATCCTCCCAGGTCTGTCCCTGGTATCCTGACAAGCTGCTGGGGCTGCCCACCAGAGGTGAGCCTGGGACAACCCCAGCAGCAGCTGACAGGCACAGAGCTGGTAACTGGTGGCTGTCACCAGTTCCACAGCTGCCACCAGCTCACCCCAGCACTGGCAGACCCCTGACCCAGTGACCACTGTGCTGGTGGGGGTGGGATGAGGGCAGGGTGGGGGTCACGGCGTGGTTCACATGTTTGATGGGTATTTTTAACTCCACTTTGACTCACGAGGCTCTAAAAAGCAAACAGATTCTCCAAATGCTTTTTAACTCTTCCACCAAACACCCCCAGATCCCAGAATAGCCCCATCTACTCTCCTTGGCAAACTGGTCCCCAGCAGGAAAGAGAGATCCACATTTCCAGCCTGTGGGAGGGAAGGAAGAGCCAGACAGAGCAGAAGGGGTGAGGAGCCAGGGCAGCAGCTTTGTTTACAGGCACAGACCCAGCACAGAGAGGCTGCTGGAAGCAATCCCCCTCCCCAGGGTTCATCCCTGCTCCCAGAGAGCCTCCTGCCCCTCTCCACCTCCTCCCAGAAAGGCTCACTCCCTGTTACATAAGGGGCCCTGGGCTCACAAGGGGCCTCCCTTTGACTGAACAATACCTTTTTCGGGCATAAAGTCTCCCTCTCTCCAGCTGCCATCAGAGTGACAGGCAGGGGAGGTGGGTAACACCCAGCTCTGGCTGTTCCTGCTACAGAGGAGAGGGGAAAGGGGAGTGTGGTGGGTGTTCTGGGAAACAGGAGCAGGGTAGGGAGGTGCCATAACCAGGACCAGCATGGGCACTGCAGTCACTGGGTGTCAGAGCAGGGGATGGTGTGGGCACTGCAAGCCTGAGGGAGAAGGACCCCAGGGAGAGGGGGACTGGCTCCATGGAGAAGCTGAGCCTTGTCCTGGGGGTTCTTCTGCTGATTCTTCTGCTCAAGGAAAGCAGCTGAGGAGGCTGCAGGAGCAGCACACTCCACACTACAGCTGGCAGAGGAGCACCCAGCAGCATCCCCATCCTAACACCCAAAACACTGCCAGGGCACCTCTTCCCCACTACCCACCTCTAGTGGGAGCAGAGAAGGACATCATCTCATGGAGGGATGATTCCTACTTGTACTTTGTGACCTGCAGTGCTTAGAGAAAGGATGTGTGCCCATCACTGCCCTGTGACTGTTCTGAGAGGGAAGAGCAAAGATGGCTTGAATAGCACATACTCCCAGAACAGCTTCTGGAATGTTCTCCACCTGCAGAGGGTACCCAGACACAGAGCCAGCCAAGATGCCAGGGCCTGTGGCAGGTCTAGCCGAGCAGTGATCAAGTTGCAAATACTTAAATGGAAGAGAAATGCCACCAAATTCACACTGTGTATCCTGGGACTGGCATCTGGCAGCAGGTCCTGATCAGCTCAGGACCAACATCTTCACAGGTCTCAAATATCTGTCTCGGGCCTTGTCTGGACTCTGCTCTCACAGCAGATCACAGCTTGCATGACAGGCAGACACTGCACTGGCCCTGCCCCTCCCCATGGGCTGCCAGGACCACTACAAATTGCCACCTCAAGACACCAAGGAGTGACAGCACAGGGCTGCCCAACATCACCTCCAGCCAACGCTCGGCCCGTGGCACACGTGGCTTCCTCCAAGCCCATGGAAGCAGAGCAGCTACAGCCACACTCATCCTCACGTTGCTCCACCAGCACATCTCGTGGAGCTCCTCCACTTTCCCAGGCCAGGCATGTGCTCTGCCTACAACAGCTTCCCTAGTGGAAAATACCAGTGGCACGTGGCAGTGCTGCAGGATCCCAGAGAGAGGGACACAGCTTATTAGGAGGTGATGACGTGCCTAGTCAGCCTCTCATGCCTCTCTGCTTAACACACAGGGATTGGCTTCCAGCTCACTCCCCAGTTTGGAGAAGTGGGAGCAACACCCACCTCCTCCTACTCCAAGGAAGCAGAGTCAGGAGCCATGACCTGCAGGGCCCTGAGCTCAAAGCTCTCAGGTAACCTCTGCTGAGGGCAGCTTGAATTACCAGCCTGGTTATACTGGGCTGCCCTGCACATTCTGACACTGGCTTTGGGTGCCTGTGGGAGAAGAAAGGGCACAGGAGTGGGGAAAAGCAGAGCTCTGAAATTCCCCTTAGCCCAAGTCCTTCCAGGAAGGCTTTCCTTAGACTCTCAAGGCCCATGTCCTCAGCTGGTGATAGTCACCGACCTACAGGAGAAGGCAGAAATGCTGTTTGTGTGTCTTGGCCTGGTGCCTCACCACCCAGAGGCACTGGCCCCAGAAGAGCTTGGCAAGAAAGAAAGCCTTTCCCTGATCCATCTGTGGGTCCCTGGCCAAGGCACAGGCACAAATGGCCCACCATGGATCAGAGAGGGGTGCATCAGTGAGAGCAGAGACCCTGGGAGGCTGCACTCTGAGCTGTTACTTGACAAGACACTCTTCCCTGTGCCTGTTTATTCCCCTTTGGAAAGGGGAACAAGCCAAGCCCCTGGGTAGTGAGAGACCAAGAGGCCAGTAAAGGCAAATCCCTCCCAGGAAGGCTGAGGAGTGGGGTACTTGTGCCCTTTCAGGAGACAAGGAGCCTCCTTTCCTCAGGCTGGATCCTTCCTTTTCCCTGTTCCTAAAGGGCTGGGGGTTGCTCTCTAGTGCTACATTGCTGTTCATGGGGAAAAACAGCACCTAGGGCAAACCTGAGATGTTTACTCCACACATACATGACACCATCTTTACAGAGGTTGTGTGATTTGTGTTTGCCTGCATTCAACAAAAGCTCAATTCTAGACTAACTCCAAAGGCAACACCACCTCAAAGCTGTGGGATTGGAAATTGTGATTTACCTTTGAATGAGGGTCCCAAAGAGCAGGTGGAAGACCTTCTGGATGTTCTCTGTGCACATCCAGCTCCAGTGATCTATCAGCAGCAGGCGAAGCACATCCAGGGCCAGGTCAGCCAGAGCTGTCTCAGAGTCTGCCAGTAGGAAGAGGAGGGTCAGATGAAGGAGACTCAGCATCTGAGCAAACTTGGGGGAAAACATCACCCCAAACCCACTTTTCCCCAAGTCTGCTCGATACTCTTCTCCCCAGCCTAGAGAAGATGTGTCAGAGGACTAGTTTCCCAGTCTTCACCAACACTTTCCTTCTTCATCGTGCCGTTTCCAGGCACAAAGCTGCAGCAGCGAGTGCAGGCTGCCATCGTGTGGCACGTCCTAGTCAGTGCAGGAAAACAGATGAACCACATCTGGATAAACCAGATCCATCAGTTATGAGGAAAAAAACCCACCCTATACATGGCCACATTACCCTGGTGACACAGTCTAGGGAAGCAAAACCTCTCCCTGACCCTCAGAAGGGTGTCAAAGCCTACAGTGTCAACACATTCTACTTGCTGGAGCATTACTCCTGTGCTGCTTGGTCCCAAAAAAAGCTGATTAATGTGCCACAAACCTGCCTGGGACAACCACTGCC